>JAOWBW010001699.1:233928-275188 GCA_026119855.1 Campanula takesimana | reverse complement strand
AAACCTCGGAGCCAATTTACCCTTCTTCCCAAACCTTTTAATACCAACCTTCGGAGACACCTTCAAGAACACAAAATCTCCGGTCTGAAAATTAAGATCACGCCTTCGGTGGTCCGCATAACTCTTATGTCGACTTTGGGCTGTCTTCAATCGATCCCAATAAATTTGACTTTCTCAACTGAATTCTGAACCAAATCGATACCCCATATCTTCGCTTCCCCACTTCATCCCAACAGATAGGCGATCTACACTTTCTCCATATAAAGCCTCGTAAGGAGCCATCTCGATGCTAGCCTGATAACTGTTATTAAAAAAAACTCCACTAGAGGTAAATGAACATCCTAAGAATCAGAAAAGTCTATCGAACAAGCTCGCAACATATCCTCTAAAATCTGAATAGTTCTATCAGATTGCCCGTCAGTCTGAGGGTGAAAAGCTGTACTGAATCTCAAATCCGTACCCAAAGCTTCCTGTAACGCTTTCCAGAATCTAGAGGTAAACCTCGGATCACGATCCGACACAATGCTAACTGGGACCCCATGCAATCTCACAATCTCATTTATATAAAGGGTCGCAAGTTTCTCCATCGAGTATCTAATATCAATCGGTAAGAAATGGGCAGTCCTGGTCAGTCTATCCACGATTACCCAAACACTGTCAAACTTCCTACGGGTACGAGGTAGCCCCGTAACAAAATCCATAGTCACATGTTCCCATTTCCACTCCGGAATCTCTAATGGATGAAGTAGTCCTGCGGGTCGCTGATGCTCGGCTTTGACCTGCTGACAAGTAGACACTTCGATACATACTCAGCTATTTCTCTCTTCATGTTGTTCCACCAAAATTGTTGTTTCAGATAGTGGTACATCTTCGTACTACCCGGATGAATAGTATATCTCGATTTATGACCCTAATCTAAAACTTGCCTCTTTATTCCATTAACGTCGGGTACCACACAACCGTCCACGAAAAGTCAATACTCCAACCGGACTAATAGAAAAATCCTCGAAGTTCTTATCTTTCATTTTACCCTTTATTTTCACTAACTCGGGATCTTCTTTCTGAGCTTCCTTTATTATTTGAATTAGGGTCGGAGATACCCTGATATTCGCAAAAATAGCCCCACGTCTCGATTCACGAGGACACCAATCTCGAACATCCTCAAGCATTTCCACTCTCGAACCATCATCGAAGCCACATAAGATTTTCTACTAATCGCATCGGCTACAAACATTTGCTTTCCCGGGATGATAGGATATCTTACAATCATAGTCCTTCAAAAAGTTCCATCCATCGACAGTGTCGGTTATTAAGTTCCTTCTGAGAGAAAAGATATTTCAAAATCTTTGATCCGTGAAAATATAAAATTTCGCTCCGTAAAGGTAGTGCTTCCACTTCTGAAGAGCAAATACGATAGCTGCCAATTCCATATCGTGAGTAGGATAATTCTGTTCACTCGGACTCAACTCCTAGAAGCATACGCGATCACTTTCCCATTCTGCATTTAAACACAACCCAAGCCTTCCTTCGATGCATCACTATAAATCACTAGGTCATCGTTCCCATTAGGCAATGCGAGAATCGGTGCAGTAGTCAACCTCTTCTTCAATTCCTCAAAACTGTTATCACACATTTTCGGTCCACTCAAACGGAACATTCTTCGGGTCAACTGTGTCATCGGTGTAGCAATCCGCGAAACCCTTCTATAAACCTCCTGTAATATCCGGCTAACCCAAAAAACTTCTGATCTCAGTCACTGTCTCGGGTTTCTTCCAATCAACAATAGCTTCTATCTTCAAAGGATCCACAGAAATCCCATCTTTAGAAATAACATGCCCCAGAAATGATACTTTCTCGAGCCAAAATTCACACTTACTAACTTCGCGAACAACTGCTCCCTTGCAAGAACTGATAAAACTGTCCTCAGATGTTGCTCGTGTTCTTCTCGAGATTTAGAATAGACAAGAATATCATCGATGAAAACCACTACAAACGAGTCAAGATAAGGATAGAAGATTAGATTCATCAAATCCATAAACACGGCCGGTGCATTAGTCAACCCAAACGGCATAACAAAGAATTTATAATGACCGTAACGAGTGCGAAAAGCAGTCTTCGGAATATCATCCGATCGAATCTTCAGTTGATGGTACCCACTCCTCAAATCAAGTTTAGAAAATACTACCGACCCTTGAAGTTGATCGAATAAATCATCAATGTGTGGTAGAGGATATTTGTTCTTCAACGTTACTTGATTCAACTTTCGGTAATCAATACACAACCTCAACGCACCGTCTTTCTTTCTCACAAACAAAACCGGTGCTCCCCACGGGGAAACACTAGGTCGAATAAACACTCTATCAAGCAACTCCTGCAACTGAACCTTCAATTCCTTCAACTCTGCCGGGGCCATTCTATAAGGTGCTTTCGAGATCGGAGCTGTACCTGGTAATAAATCAATACAGAACTCTATCTCTCTATCGGGCGGCATATCGTACTCAGAAGAGAACACATCAGGAAATTCTCTAACTACCCGAACACTTTCCAAACCGGGTGATTCTTTCTTGGTATCAAGCACACTAGCCAAAGTAACCCAACAACCATGATGTAATAATTTTCTCGCTTTCACATAGGAAATTAAACGAATTTTTCTACTCAAAGGACTAGCCTCAAAAACAAACTTAGGCACATTGGGAATAGAAAAGGTAACAACATTCTTACGACAATCAACAGAAGCATGAAACTTGCTCAACCAATCCATACCCAAAATAACATCAAAGTCTTGAATCGGAAGGACTACCAAGTCCGCACACAAGACACGCCCACATATAAGCACATCACAAGCACGAAATACTCTATCAGTCATCAAACATTCTCCTATAGAGGTCGACACCTCTAGCACATAAGGTAAAGACTCAAATGCAGCATTTAGCAAAGAAGCAAATTGCACAGATACGTAAGAATGCGATGATCCTGGATCTACTAACGCACGAGCGCTCACATTAGACACAGAAACAATACCTCCAATAATGGAAGGATCATCGGTAGCTTGTTGTTGATTTATGGCAAATACCCTTCCTTGGACCTTGGGCTTTCCCGCAGCATCTCTTTTCTGGCCCTGAGAAGAACCAGCTCCTGACCCTGATGGTTGGCCTTTGTACCCCGGGCAATGTTTTACAAAATGCCCCGACTGACCACAATTGATACACTTACCCTGCTTCTTCCAACACCGGTCCTCTGAATGGCCTTCCTTCTGACAATAGGTGAAAACCCTCCTATTTTGGTTCCCCGGAGTAGTACCCGGATTCCTAGGTACGGGTTGTCCTTTAAACTGAGATGGTCCTCCCGAATTACCTCGGTTATCAGAACGCTGATGTGGTTGTGATTTGGTATGACTTCCATGCTTACCCGTGTTCGTGACCTCGGTCTTCCTCTTATGTTCCCCGATGTCTTGCTCGATTAGGTATGCACGATCCACGGCATCCTGGAATGTCAGAATCCTCTGAGCTATAAGCTGAGTCCGGATAGATGTCTCCAAACCTCGGATGAACCTCATTGCTTTCTGCTCCTCCGTCCTCACAAGATAGTCACAGTACCTAGATAATTTTGTGAACTTAGCCGAGTACTGTGCCACGGACAACAAGCCTTAATCCAAATTGAGAAGCTCGATCTCCTTCTGGTTCTGATCAACTAATGGAATAAAATGCTCTTTGAATTTCCGCACAAACAATTCCCACGCATACGGTATATTAGTCTCGTCCCAACTTGCTTTAATCCCTTTCCACCAATGCTCCGCGGCACCCACAAGCTTATAGGCCGAAAATCGGCCTTATCCTCACCAGTGCAACCAAAGACATCGTAAATTTTCTCCATTGATTCTATCCATAGCTCGGCCTTCTTCACATCGGGTTCCCCATTATACTCCGCCAGTTTCAGTTTCAAGAATTACTCCAAACCGTATCGGGGTGGTGGTGCTTGTTCTTCTCTCGGCCCTTGGTCATGAATAGCCTTCATGGCCTCCTCAAACATACCCTGAAACATTGCACGGGCTTCATCTCTTGTTTCATTCTAATTTGAAGTTCCGGCGTTACCTTCACCACTTCTTCTTCTAGCCATTTCGAATAAGTGCCTGCATAAAACAACAACCGTTACTCACTCCGAACACAACTACCCTCCTAGGTCATACTAGTCCACCTATACTTAGACTTAGAGATAAACCATAGCTCTGATACCAACTGTCGCGACCCCGACTCCGCGGGCCACGAGCACGCGAACTGGACGTCGACTTAATACACAATTACCAAAATACGGAAGATAAAAATTCCATTTTATACCAAAAGATGATAGAACGAGTTTTATAAGTCCAAACTTGACAACAACAAAATACAACTAGCATAAGCTCCACCAGCTCATACTCAAAATACAAAATACACAATTCTTAATGACGTCAATGTTTGGTGATACTATCCTAAAGGTTATACATTTAAATAATGCAAATCGAAACAACATTCCCAAAAGTTACTTCCACACTCGACGTCCTTCTCGTGATCAGCGAGTACTAATCCTTTCCTCCTGGGGGGGGGGGGTTAAGGAAAAACAAAGATAAAAGAAAAGGGGGTTAGATAAATCTCAATAAGTTACTAATGCAACTACATGACATATTATGATGCAATAAACATTAATAAATCACATATAGCAGATAGCAATTAGCAGTTAACAGATAGCAGCGGAAATAAACAAATAACAAAGGATATTAGCCAAGGTTTTCCAACTGATAGAACCAAATAAAGGATCGCTGCGTAGCTTCAACAATCAACCAATCAACATCTTCATAGTAGCATAAAAGCTGAAGAGAAAACCCCGGTACCGGAACCATAACCAATAGTAACATGTCATAAAGGACAAGGGAAATGACACAAAGTCATACCCAAAACGACTAGCTAGAATACTCACGAAAGGAGCTAGCTCATCCCAACCAAGGCCAATCTGGATGAGGAAATAAGGACCAATGGGCGACGCTATACTAGACTTGGCTTGTGCCACTATAGCATTATCCATTGCCTGACTCGAACACAAGTAACCAGCTGGACTTTCAAATAAAGGCTAAGTAATAAAATACTAGCACGATAAACAACAAATGATTCCAAAGTAGGGAACCATACCAAGTAATCACCAAGAAGATGAAATGAACCAACAACACACAATTAAAGTGTTCTAATAGTTCCAAACAATAACAACTCAATTTCCATAACACATTTGATCACAAAGGATCCAATTTAACTCGAATTACTCAACTAAAACCACACACTCATCTCGAAGAACTCAAGGAGAGCTTTAAAACAATAGTTTACACGTCTAAAACGGAGTCCGGATGGAGAAGTTATGGCCTCCGGAAGATTGAGCGCAAAATGGACAACATGAGGAACATAGACAGGGGGGTGCGCACGCCTCCCTTAAAAGGGTGCGCGCGTCTCCCTTGATCAGATGGTAGAGATTTTGAAACATATGAGGGTGCGCGCGCCTCCAAGAAAAGGGTGCGTGCGCCTCCAAAGATCAGTTGGATTATGCCAAAATGGAGAACAGAGGGTGCGCGCGCCTCCTATGAAAGGGTGCGTGCGCCTCCATCCATCAGTTGGAATTACCAGAATGGGAAAGAGGAGGGTGCGCGCGCTTCGCACCAAAGGGTGCGCGCGCCTCCACAAGAATTCAGCAAAACCAAAACTTCTTCCTGGGTTTCTCAACTCGAAAATGGACACCAAAATACCCTATTGCAACCCAAATCAACACCAACACTTCCAACTAGTTTACCCAAATGCCAAAGTGACTTCTAAGCCTAAAAATAACTAATACAACACCATTTAACAACCCAAACCAAGATTTGATCGCAATATTCTCAAAAATCACAAAAGATGAACAATTACAAATAAATTCCAAACTCAACTAAAATGACATATATATGAACTAAGACATTACATAAACTAAAGATGAACATTTTAGCATAAAAATGGGGGAAAAGCAACTTACTTGAATTTATCAAAGATGACAGAATTCAAATATTTTTGGCTCTACACGATCCTACCGACGATCTAAACACATTTCATAAAATGAGCACCAAGAAAAGATGAGAGGAAGATGACTAAAATGAGGAGAGAGGGAGGAGAGTATTCTTACCTTTTTACCCAACAATGGAGAGAGAGAGAGGAATTGTGTGTGTGTGTGTGTGTGCTGGAGAGTGAGGGAGAAGGTGAGGGAGAGGGGGAGGTAGGGAGGGAGTAGGAGAATGATTTTAAAAACTTACACTTAGGCCCCCTCATACCCTACTAACACATAACCTAAATAACCCTTCTAACCAATAATTCCCTACTACTCACTTAACACAACATCAACCAAATAATGCTAGACACAAATTAATATTATGAGATATAAAATGCGCACATATATAAATAATCAAATAAATACCTAAATAATTAATTATTTAATAATGAAATAGAGACGGGTTTTCGGGTCGTGACAATATACTAATATGACGATTCCACTATTTTTCTAGAAACCCCAAAAAGGACCACGTCCTTCCGAATTTGTAAATAAAAAAATAAAAAAAAAAGTCATTTTTCTTATGTGGTTGAGACTTTTTCCTTGTTTGTGGGTTAATTATTTTACTCAAAATATGTTTGTGGGGCCAACCTAAGATCGACCGTGTTCTCTCAATAGGTCCAATGGCTTCCAACGGCAACAACAATAAGGGTGAGAACATCTCCGTGTCCAACGAAAGGCTCTTCAACATAATAAGAGCCATGGGGAACAAATGGATAAACTTGTCGAGGAGTGCCCATCGCAAGGATGATTTATGGCAAGCCCGTCTTGATCTCGAGAGGAAAAATTCACAAGAAGAAGTGTCCGAGCTTAAGGTCCGTTTGCAAGAGCTCACCGACAACAAAGCAAAGGCCAACAGTAAGGCACGTTCAAGTGGCTCATCCCTCAAAAGTCACAAAGGTGCCACCAACGACCGCGTCTATAGCCCTCTCAATGGCATGACCATCACCGAGGCCTACGAAGCTCTCAAAACCAAGGGACATGTTTCTCCTCTCCAAGGGTACAAGCAACCACAACCATTACGTCGCAACCATGCCCACCACAAGTGGTGTGGCTATCACCTATGCAGCGGTCACCTCACTGAGGATTGCTTCTCCATCCGCAACATCATCCAAGACTTGATTGATAATGGTGAATTTACCGTGGGTGAAGAACAACATTTAAAGAGTGAGAGCATGCAAGAACTCATCAAGGAAGGGGCTCAGATTTGAAATGGGGCTCCAACAAGGGATCATGCCATAAGGACGACGACAACAATCTCCGTTCCCTTCTCTTACCTAGAAATAGGATATAAAAAAAAAAAAGAGTCAAAAGTCCTCTTAAGTGTGCATCAATGTTTTCTCTCGTCCTATGTTAAAATGTTCAAGTCCATTGAGTTATCAAATAAAAGTCATTCTTGTCCTCATACACTCCTCCAAGTTGTTCAATTTAATTCATGGCAAAATGATGAAAAAATGTCTAAACAAGTTTTGGAATGAAGGCCATCGCTTGAACGCCTAGGGGCTAAACATCAACGACGGCATCAACAACGAAGACATCAACAACGACGAAATCAAGACAAAGAAAGGTGGAGCAACGATCATGAAGCAAAGTTTTCAAAAGGGGATAAAAAAAAAAAAAAAAAAAAAAAAAACTCGCTAGGTTGAAATCTTCAAATCAACCTAAGCAAAAGTTAGAGCACAAAAAAAAGGAAAAAAAAAAAAAAAAATCCCCCTTCATTCAAAGAAGTTCACAACAACAACATCATTCCACCAAACGAAGGACGAAGCAACATCGACAACAATCACGACGAAGCAACAATTCATCACGGTAAATGGAGAATCCACAAGAACTACGGTGACCTGAGCCTCTACAATGGAGGAACGTAGGCAACCTGCGGGTCCGGTCTCATGCAAGAAAGAAGATATGTTTAGCCATAGCGCGTTATGGTGATAGGCCTTCATCTCGAACTTGTCAAGACATCTTTGTACGATTCATTTGCTAATGAATTAATCACCTCAAGATTGAACAACTTTCTTAGATTTGGAATCACTTTGCGTTCCTTGTCGAGTCTAGGACTTCTATTCTTTCTGCATACTCCTAATTTCTCGCAATCAAATTGGGGCTTTCCTTCTCTTCTCTCTTAATGACTAACTTTCCTTCATGAGTCATTCAACAAATACATATATACATGAAGTCAATACTAGGGACACTTCCCTAGTCGAGTCAATGTCACTCATCTTTAGTGACAAGAGGTCTCCACCGCAAAATCACATGTCTTATCTCCTCAGCCAGAGTCAATGCACACTTCCTTATTAATCGAGTAAAAAAAAATGAAAAAAAAATGAAGACGCAAAAGAGATGCCCGCTAGATCGAAAACCCGAAAGGGCGGTCTAGGCAAAAAACAGGGTGCGTCATAAAAAAATGAGAGAGTGAGAGAGAGAAGGGAAAGAGAAATGGAGATCTCCGGCCTCTAAGGAAGACAACTACACAAGTTCTACATTGGGTCTCCTCGGCAAGTCAATCCCCACCGAGTCAACTTGAGAACCACAAAAGGCTTGACAAGATATGGCACCATCAAAAGTTGTTTTGGGTTATTGGCATCATTCTCCAGCAGTGTGCATTTTTGAGTTCATGAAAAGAAGGCCCGTGGTAACCAAGACCCATCCGAGAACGAGCCCATCATAAAAGGGCACGAGGTTGCACAAATAATCCCTAGCTAGTCAATTGGCTTGGGCAGCAAATAGCAACAACATGTGTCTCAGCTTCTTCAAGTATGTGCTTCTAAAGTACGCCGAAAGGCTCCCGAGAAATGGAGTAGCTCTTGCCATGTCCTCTTATGTTTGTTCCCCCGCATGAGGACGAGTATCTTGCTTTGCTCAACAGATGGTGATGCCCTGGGGGTTATGTGACTCAAGAACAAGGGCTTCTTTTGCTTCATTTGACAATCAATAAGCCCTAGGGGCTATGCTCAAGAAAGATGTGTGAGACTATCCGCAAAGTATCTCAAAAGGGATGTCAAAAAAATCCCTCTTGTCATGTGTGCCCGTGCTCGTTCCCCAATCAAGGATGGACCTTTCTCGCAATCAATGATGGCACTCTAGGGGCTACAGTCAAGTCTTAAAGGCTCCCTCAACAAGAAGCAATTCACTTCAATGTCCCCAGCAACAATTGAAGCTTCATACCAAAAGGTCTCAAGGGGCTTCGCAATCTACAAATCTTTAGGTCCACGGCTTTATAGTAATTCAAGCAAAGAGCAATATTGGGGCTTCGTGACCGACAGTCTTTTGGGCAACAATATTCGAGCAACGCAATTTGGGAGTAGTCTCTATGAAAGGGATCAAGCTTTAATGGTCCCTCAACACTTCCAGTCAAAAGGCCTCTTGGTTTTAAATGGAGGCTCCGATGATATGAATGAATTTGATGATTCTTGTTAGAACTCACAGTGAGATTCTGAAGGAAGTCTTAGAGAAAAGGAAAAAGATTCAATATGCTAGACTCACCCGGCTGACTTATAGCGGGCAATGCCAATATGTTAACTCTATAAACAGGGTTACGGCTAATCCCAATGTTTCTGCAAGTACTGCACCCCCTTCTCCAAGATCAAAAGCACAGGCTGCATCCGAAGATCCGCCGTCGGCTCAACTCAAGAAGACTCAAGCAAACATACCGTTCGAGACTTTATCACACCAAGACCTTATCATCTGCAAACAACATCACCATCTCCCACGAGACGTCTCCCGAAGACCATACTACATTTTCAACATGGACCTTTCGCCATTTGGGTATCAACCATAAAAAGGGCCATCCATCTCCAAGCAAGAGAAACAAGGAGATTGCCTTCAAGAGTTGTTCCCAATAGCGCCATCCGCTCCCAACATAATGCTAAGCCGATTCCAAGAAAATTTGAGGCTTACACCGAAAGGTCTCCACATCCCGCCATCTACAATAAGCCCATGACATCTGGGGCTTAGCAATATCTCTCGAAGATTGGTATCAATGTTCTTCTCTTGGAGCTTGCTCACGTCAACAGCAAAAGCCGATTTATTTGAAAGGGTCAAGAGTCGATTCATCTTGGGGCTATGCAAGTCTCTCATAGATGGCATCAAAGGCACTCTAGGGGCTTTACAATCAGCAACCCCTTATCTTGGCATCGAATGTCTTTTGGAACCCCATAACTGACACATCTCTTGGGGCTAGAAATCACTTGGTTTTGCTCCTAGCATTCTCCCCCATCACTCTCCATCATCCTTGAACTACGCTGGTCTGATTCCTTCCAAGGGATACGTAGGCAGCCTTTTGGCACGACCAACCCATCATCCGGAATACTGTCCCACCGACACTCCATCAAAATCAAATTCATCATCAAAGGCAGCGACACGCTCCGCCAAAGCATCTACCACAACATCACGAATCCATCCAACGACAATGGTATGTGAAGGTATGGACATCATTCATCTCTCTGAAACAAATCTCTGCTTTCAAAAATCACTTCACACATAGAATCACTTTACTTCTCTCTCATATAAAGTGCTTTCAAAATCACAATTGCACCACGAGCACAATTTCTCTCTTCATTTCACACTTCATGATTTCTCTTGCACAAACACATATACCTGCCAAACACACACATAGCAGGTACCACCACGAAGTCAACAGCATCCGCTACTCAAGGCACTTCATCCCTCGCAGAAAATGGTCCACAGTCAACCATGCCCGCATCCCCACGATAAAGTCAACAGCAACTGCAGCTCTAGACAACAATCTGGTCCACGCTGCTCCCGCTATTAGCAAACGGAACCCACACCTGCAAACGGATCCCGCAATTAGAAAACGGATCCCGCACCTGCAAACGGACCCCGCAATCAGCAAACGGATCCCGCACCTGCAAACGGATCCCGTAATCAGCAAACGGATCCCGCACCAGCAAACGGATCCCGCAATCAGCAAACGGATCCCGCAAACGGATCCGAACCGCAAACGGATCCCACAATCAGCAAACGGATCCCGAATCAGCAAACGGATCCCGAACCAGCAAACGGATCCCACAATCAGCAAAACGGATCCCGAATCAGCAAACGGATCCCGCACCAGTAAACGGATCCCGCATCAACAAATGGATCCTGCACCAGCAAACGGATCCCGCACCAGCAAACGGATCCCGCTTCAGCAAACGGATCCTGCTTCAGCAAACAGATCCCGCATCAGGAAATGGATCCCGCTTCAGAAACGGATCCCGCATCAGCAAACGGATCCCGCCATATCCTTTCTATATCAATAAAGCCGCTCACATAGGGAGCGCACCCCTATCCTTCGCAAATTTCAAATTCATGTTTTATCGAGTCTTTGTTTTCTCTTGTCGATGTCCTCAGCGGTTGTCTTTCTTTCGTCGACGCGTTTTGCTTCGCAATCCACATCGCCGAGGGGCTCTGTAGACACCCCGCCTTGGACCTCTCATGTCCTGATTGCATACATAGTATTTTTACTTTACTTGTTTTTGTTAATTTATGTTACTTCGGTTAAGTTCCTAACTGATTCCGTCAGTTTTGGACTAAACTGCATAACAGAGTTAACTTTCTAGTCCATTCTGTCAAAATCGCCATTTCAAAGTCGCTTGCCTCCGCCCTTTGGGGCCAGAAGCGCGCGCCTCCCGCTGACTATACAGGATGCGCGCGCGTCTGGGTGTGTCAGTTACTGATTTCTTTCCAAGAATCTCTCCCTTGCTCATTTTATATGATTTTGCCCGGGAAACTGATCTTTGTGACCCCGTTTTGGCACCAAAAACATCCCCTTTCAACTATAAAAACCCCTCCAATCCACCATTAGAGGAGGTCTCTTTTTGGTCTTTTTTGGTCTCTTTTTAGGTCTCTTTTGGGCTTCTTTTTCATCTCTTTTTGATCTCTTCTCATCTCTCTTGGACTTTCTCCTTAGACTTAAAACTTTTCTTACATACACACTATACACAATTCTATACACAAATTCTCCCAACAAGAGTTCTTCGTGACAAGACTCTACACAAATTGTTCTACAACAATTACTCCACAACAAAAACTCTTTTCAAGTCCAAGTTCAAAGTCCCTTTTCTAAAGGTACCACTTTTATATTCTCTTATTTTATTTGTGTCTTACTAATATGCAATCTCCATAAAAAGGGATATAACCAAAAGGCCACTTCACTATTGAAGTTTGGTCAAGGTTACATCCCAACATTCCAATATTAATTTAATTCCACTTCATCTCTTAATGTAATTGTTTAGCAAATAATCAACATGTAACCATTAGACATTCAATCAATAAAATCTTTTAGCTTTCATTTTCCCCTTATCTTTACTTTGTAGTTGTTAGCATATTTTATCAATTGAAGAACACATAAATATAAGAACATCAAAAGTAGCAAGACCCGCGTAAGCGGGGCGGAGTGGGTGTTTAAGTACTTCCCACTCCGTCACCTAACCCCCGAACCCCTCATCTCAAGAATCTTTGGTTTCATAATCAATAAAAAAGGCTATTTTTTTAGGTTTTCTCGCGTTCCTCTAAAACGTGGGTGGCGACTCTTAAAATAAAATAGACATCCTAGGTAATTCATGCGCTCTAGCCAAGCCGTGGTTCCCCGGGGTATCTACAGTATGAAATAACAAATAAGCATGAAGATCGTTACCCTAGATATAGATCATATTAGGAATTCTAGTAAGAACATGAAGAACACGTTATGAATCATATAAATATAGGTGTATAAACGTTATGAAACTAGCATAAATCAGATCTAAACTAAGAAAGCATGACAAATTCTCACCAATCTTGACAAGAACGAAGTCGAATCTCTCGCGCGGATTTGCCGGACCTTCGGGATTGCTAGAAAGGCTTGAAGAGAGAGTTCTGCCGTCAGTTTAGGCTGTAGAACTCGGGGAAGAGAATTGTGTTTAAAATGTGAACTGATGTCACCTATTTATAAGAAAATCTTACCTGGAGGAAGTGGCCGCCCGGCCGGTCCAAGAGATTGACACGGTTTTCGAGGTAAGTTTATCTGGACTCTGGTGGATGATCAGATAACACCTATCTTTGATCCCTCATCCGATCAATCGAGAACATCTTCTTATCTGAGATTTTTGGGAAATTCTGGATGAGTCCTGCACATCTCGTAAATACCTGGGAGGTCCCTGTGAGATCTAGAATGCTTAATAACTCATTTTCAGGTTGGGTAGTAACAACATCTCTGTTCAAAGTCTATATTTTCTGGGCATTCTGGTCTCTGATGGGGGAAGCGTGCGCCTCTGGCCTTCTTGGCCTAAGGCGCGCGCGTCCCACACCAAAGACGAGAATCGCCCGCCTCCCATATGTTCTTCCTATTCTTCTTCTTTTTTCTACACTAATCATTTCTGCTCCCCTGAGTCCAAAGTCTGACAATCTGACAGGTTTGCCCAGAAGCGGGCGCCTCCCACAGATACTGCGCCAGGCGCGCGCATCCTACAACACAGGCTAGAGGCGCGCGCTTCTGGGTGGTTTTCCAGAACTGGAACAGCTTCAGAATAGAGCAGAATGATTGGGGTGTGGGCACAGTTGCCTGTATTAAGGACTGATTTGGACCTCTTAAACTGTTTTCTTTTGTGTTTTTTATCGGTCACACAGGTGATTCGAGAGTTGTAATTACGTGCTTATTTGCTTTTCTTTCAAAAAAAAAAAAGTAAAATTTTTTTTTGTCACATGTTGGACCTCACACTACGTGCACAAATTCCTATAAATTGCTCACTATCGAGTCGCACAAGTTCATAACCCCAAACCCGTCGAGGCCCGTCATAGGAAGTTTCAAGCTCCACCCGACCTTGACTCTTTCGAAGTGGTAAACCTCAACCCGTGGCGCTGTTCATGACTACATGACGGGGGTGACCTTAAGCCTCTCATTAGCCGAGCACAAGCCAACACAATTCTAGTTAGGGTCTAACACTCCGTGACTAAGTCGGTTTTCATGTGCTGAGATTTCCCTAAACTAATGTCTTCAAAACATACATGCCAAGTGGTTATCATGGACGAAATAAAATCCATCCCCAAGTGGTTATTATGGACAAAAATAAAAGTCTGTCCCCACATGTATGCTTTACTACATTAATTAATTTAGTTTAATCCCGACATGTGTAGGATTCACAAGGGTGATGGACTCCGATGAGTATATGGGACCGCGAGAAGGTCTATATACTAGTGTGACGATTCCATTATTTCCTTAGAAACTCAAAAGAAACTCCGTCCCTCCGACTTATAAAAAAAAGAGTCTTTTTCTTATATGGTTTGAGTCGTGTGCCCAATGTGTGTTCTAAACCTCTTCACGGACCGAAAGTGTTACTTAAGACTGACAAGGGCCTCTTCTGCAATATAGGTCCAATTGGTACTTACCGTGTCTACCGAGATTTATCAAATCGGTTAGTTCGTGAAGAGATTACTCCAACAGCAACCATGATCGGCAGCAGCAACACCATGTCTCTAGAACAACATTCAGTTATGGTCCAAGTTTTCCAAGATCAAGTCTCCACTCTTAATAAGGAGGCCCAAAATAAGGATGATCTTTGGCAATCCCACCTCGACAACCAAAGAGAGGCCCACGAGGCCGAGATGGAGCAAATGAAAGAAAAGCTCACCAAGCTTGCCAAGGGGAAGGACAAGAAAGACAATGACGAGTCCGAATGGACCCAAGGCTTATTCGAGAGTCCTTATGTCAGTGCCCGCATGTAGACACCCCATTTTAGACAATTCATTTATAATCATACTACTTCTGTGTCTCGCCTTTGATTTGGGTCGAAACTCGTTAAGTTGGACATGTTTAGTTAAGTTTCTGACTGACTCCGTTAGTTAGGGGCCAAACTGAACATTAAAACTATCATAGAGGGCAAATAAGTGATTCCAACACTTAGATGCCTCGTACGAGACATTGATGCCTCGTACGAGACATTGATGTCTCGTACGAGGTATCCCCTCGACAGTCGGGTTTTTGGTCAGTTTCCTTGTTGATCTTAACCCCTTTTCTTGGCAAACACTCATGCAATCCGGGGAAAACCCCATGGCCGATCCTAGAGTCCTAAAATAACCTCTTGAGAATTAAGTCTTTGATTCCCAACCATAAACAACTTTCCAACTTAAACCCTAGGTCACCAAAAACCTATAAATAAAAGGGTTTCTTTCACTCTAAAAAGAGGAGGAGAATTTAGAGACAGCCCCAAGGCCGTTAAACCACCAACAAGCTCTCATAATCAGTCTCTCTCTCATACCCACGAAATTTGGAAGATCAAGGCCTTTAGTCAAGGCCATCCATAGGATTCTTGAAGAAAACGCTTAGGTAAAATCTTTGCTTTCTATCTTCTCATCTCCTTCTTTGCTTTGAAGTAGTGTGATTCCATTAATGGATCAACCTAGAGCCTCTCCAATCCATGGAGATGGTCTCAAAGCACATGATCCGACATCCCAAATAAATAAGCAATTATTTATTTGTTTATTTTCTTTTTTGTACATGAGTGCATGATTTTGAAACAATGATGATGATTTCTTAGCAAGACCAATCCTAGATTGGGTGAGTTGGGTGCTCCTTGACCTTCCCAATTCATAACTTAACCCCCGAATCCAGACATATCGGTCCGTGTTCCGACAATAACATGGTGGCGACTCTCAAAACAACAAGAAGGTAAATCGAAGGATGGAAACGTGCCTCGAACCAAAAACCTCGCGCGCAAACAGTGGAGACTCCGCTGGGGAGAGATCACAGTAAGTGGGTTAGACTTGCGTCGAAAGAAATCATCGTTTTTTTTTTAAATTCTGCATTCTGTACGTTAATCTGTTCCCAGACTGGGATGCCTCGTACGAGGTATCATTTGTCTCGTACGAGACATCTCAGTTGTGCCCGACTGATCTGATTCTCTGGTTTTAAAAGGGAAGTTTGTTCGGTTCAAACACGTACACAGAGTCTCAGACCTACTCTCCCCTCTGTTTCTGAGTCTTGGGACCTTCCTAACGACGAAGAAACTCCCCATATATTATAAGGCTAACCTTTGTTTTGCAGGAGTACGTGCTAAATGCTTTATTCTCTGCTTTGCTTATGTTTGCCTTTATGTATGAACTACGACGGCCTGAGTTCCTCCACAAGAGGGAAACGTAGGCAGCCACTTGGCTCGGCCATTGCATGTTTTTGTTTTACTTTAAAAAAAAAACTTTCTATTTTATCCTTGACACCTAGATCTTGACTCTCACACACGTGCACACATGTAGAATAATTGCACTACATACGCTATAAACCCGGGTCCCAATTGGAGGACGAATGTCGGTCAGCACACCCATTCTAACGAATGGCCCTCGCCGGTCTCTCCAAAGATGGTGTACCCACTCCGTGACACGCTCCTAGACTGTGTTCATGGGGAGCCTTAGCCGTAAGCCTTGCATCAACCTCATGCATACATACTAGCTAATAAGACACTCCTCGAGACCGGTCGGTTTGATTCTTAGGGTTTTTTTAATCTTTGCCCAAGATAACGCATCTTTACAATCTATAATCCTCCCTTGTGAATATGACGAATGTCCCTTCGGTAAAATGTTGAACAAAGGATCTTGAAAGCATGGACAACCTCTCTACGGAAATCCGAGTTTTTGTTTTCCTACTTTCATTATTCTGTGTGGGATTTTGGATGCCATTTTGGCTTAGTTTCGACCGCACCGTTTAACATGTCCCTTTCGGTTGTCCCTTTAAAATTCACAAGGTTTGATTGCATTAATGCGTTGTTTAACAAAGTGCAAAACAACTACGGAATCACTTAGGTTTGGTTAATTGAATGGTGGATTCCGATGAGAATATGAGACCTTTGCCTAAATTGTCCGTTTGGGAGAGTGCAATACAGGTGAAAAACAAGGGGCTCATATTCTAGGGTGACAGAATCCACTGTTCCAGGATGAACTAGAGTAGTAACCTCTCAAAATGGATTAAATTCCATCAGACCAATAGGATTAAAATCTGCAATCTGACTGTTAAGCTGGATGCCTCGTACGAGACATCCATTGTCTCGTACGAGACATCCTCCTTTTTCTGTGAATCTGCCGTGTTGGTCAACCCCTTTTCCATAAAAGCTGACTTGTTGGGACCCCAGCCTGGATTTGACACAGTTTCTGCACTCTAGGTCCGTCCGATCAGCAAAGTAGCTCCACACTCCCAACACAATGTCAAGCACCAAATTTACTCAAGAACTCAACGACCTCAAAGCTCGACTAGAAGGTGAAGTGGGTAAACTCTCTGAGGTGTATGCTACAGTCTTATACGCACGCTTCAAGAGAGAGATAGAGGAAGATTTTATGACTCGGCTACGAACACCAAAGGAATTCTTCGACAGAGAAATAAAATTTCTCCAAAATCATTTGCTAGCCCGAGAGGAGGAGGTCAATGCACTTCGAAAGGGCTTACTCATGCAAGAAGAGTACTTTGAGAAAAAGATTGACACGCTCCAAGCATGACTACAAGCTCAAAGAGAATGCTACAAGATGGAAGTTGAGTCCAAGATTAAAACAAGACAAAGGACCTATAGCAAACTAGAAGGTGTCTCCCAAAGTCAAATGTTTAACATACTTATGAAAGCCGGCAAGGTGGCACCAAGGAAGCCTACTACTCCAATGGAATTCCCTCCTAATCATGCTCATCATCTCTTCTGCGAATTCCACAGAGCCAGTGGTCACGACACCAACTCTTGCCACCACCTCAAAGATGTGATCCAAGATCTCATAGACTCTAAGCAATTAGGGGCTCCTTATGTAGTGATAAACCCTTTCCCAACTACGTGAGGAGGGATCAATGTAATACAAATAGCTAGTGAGAAAGGGGAGACTACTCGCCTAATCCCAAATGTGGGTGAGAGCACTCCAAAGTTTAATAATGAAGTTTCTTTCTGTTACATGCTGTCTTGGGATCAAATACTAGATAGAAAGAATAATTAAGAAAAGGAAGATGTCAACTTACTCACCCGCTCCGGTCGAGTTATAGTCAACAAAGATCCAAGAATAGAAGAACCATCGTCTTTGAAAGAGCCCGAACCGGCTGAGCTTGACGATCCACTTCTTAAACAATTAAAGAAAACTCAAGCCAACATTTCCATATGGGATCTTTTAGGCTCATCTCATAAACATCGAATGATGATCTCGAAAGCATTAGCCCAAGTCGAAGTGCCCAAAGAGATAACTCCCGAAGAGTTAACGCAACACATTTACCGACCTAGATCTACCACAATATGGTGAGGGTACACCGAAGCTCTCTACATAACCGCAAAGGTCAATGGGAATCGAATCCCCAGAATCCTAGTAGACAATGGGTCCGCCATAAATGTCTTGCCAAAGAAAGTCATGGTAATGCTTGGCCTTACCTCAAGAGAGCTAAAACCGTCAAATCTTACCGTGCGAGGATTTGACTGCACAGCTCGTTCACCTATAGGGGTGGTCACTCTAACAGTTATGGTGGGAGAGATAACTACAAAGGAAGAATTCCAAGTCATTGACACCCCTTCTTCGTTCAACCTCCTTCTAGGACGCCCATGGCTACATCAAACAGGAGGAGTACCATCAACTCTCCATCAGTGTGTCAAATTTAAACACAACAACACGATTGTCACTGTACTTGGGGAACTAGTCACTGCTAGCCCGATCTTAGAAATTCAGCATGAAGCAGCTGACCACCTCTTCAATGGATTCGAAATCCAAAAAGAAAGTAATGTGGAGATGGTAGAAGTGCACAATGAAAATGACTATTCTAAAGCAATTCCATTCTCCGGAACATGCCTTGTACTTAACATGATGTTAAAGGAGGGATACTTCCCCGGTCTTGGGCTTGGGAAGCATTTACAAGGGATAAAAGAACCACCACCTGTCGTTCTATATCCCCAAGAATTTGGTCTAGGGTATGTATCACCGCTAAAGGACACTCAGATTTCTCAATTTTTGCAAGCTAGAGGACACTCAGATTAATGCAAGCTATAGGACACTCAGATTAATGCAATATACAAGGGGGACGCTCCGAACCGAGACTACACCAAGCTCATCGAGAAGAGTGACGAGCCTATTCAGAATTGGTACACAACTGGGGGACCTATAGCAAGTGAAGACTTCCTGATCAAGGAATTAGGATGTACTTCCCATCCCCATACAGGCGTCTCAATCAACGCCATCGAGGAACAAGGGGGAAACAAATCATGGAACCTCGGCAACCGCAAAGTCCTCCGAATGATGAGGAATATGAACTACTTCCCTGGTTTAGGCCTAGGGAAATACCAACAGGGTAGAATGCAACCCGTGGAGGTCCCCTTCATCAAAAACACGTTCGGTTTGGGATACGAACCTTCCAAAGATGACATGAAATATGAACAAGACGTCAAGAATGAGAAGGCCCGAGCTCGAAGGGAAGGCCATCATTATGAGATTCCTAATTTAAGGCCTTACCGCAAGACACTGAATGGCTACTTTGTCCACCAAGGGGAGGATGTCCCGTACATAATCTTTCCCGAGCCGTGGGTTAACTGCAAGGGCATCAAAAAGCCCGGTCTCAAAATATTTTCCGACTGTGAGATCCAGAAATCCGAAGGGGAACCAACTCCCATGTCTCCCCAAGAATGGTGGGGGAAGAAAGTGACCATAGATTCCAAAACAGAGATTACCGTAGGGGAAAAATCGATAGATCTAGACTCCATGTTCAAAGAACTCGCCATCATGGATGAGTTCCAAGTAAATGCCAACTACGACACCGACACGAGAAGGGAAACTATCAGTGAGATCCAGCCGAGCTCCGGCCTGATCAACAATTGGTATTCAACGAAAGGACCCGTGGTATTCGAGGAATTCTTAGTCGAGAAGATGGGTTGCATTCCACGCAAGGTCACAAAGGAAGATTTGTTCACATTCACTTTTGAGTCCGAGAATGTTTCCGATACCCTTACCCAAGAGGATATGGAGGCCATAGCCGAGCGTGTGTTCCCTTTCTTTGTTAATGAAAAATTTGTTCTTTCCGATTACCCTGAGATTGCAAACATCATGAATGATGAATTAACTAATAATGAATCTAATGAACTAGTTAATAACGATTTAAATAATGATGAAATACACCACAAAAACACAACATACTTAAATGAACTTGCTCAACAGGTCCGTAGTCGTGGTGAAAATGGTCCAGGGGCTGACGAAGAATTGCATGATGTTAATCTGGTACCGATGAAGAGCCAAAAGAAACCAAGATCGGAAGCTTCTTCAAGGGGGAAGAGAAAGACAGATTGACTGCACTACTCAAAGAGTTTGTGGATGTATTTGCATGGTCATACAAAGACATGCCGTGTTTAGACAGAAAGGTCGCTGAGTACAGAATTCCAATCAGAGACGACGCTAAGCCGACAAAGCAGAAACTCAGAAAGATCAAGCCAGAATGGTCTTTACAAGTCAAAGAAGAAATAGAGAAGATTCTCAGTGTGGGCTTCATCAAAGTTATTGAGTATCCAACATGGCTTGCAAATGTTGTCACAGTTAGAAAGGCTAATGACAAGGTCCACGTATGCGTGGATTTCTGGGATTTGAACAAAGCTTCTCCAAAGGATGACTTTCCACTATCCAACATCGACATGCTAGTCGACTCCACTGCTGCCTACGAGGTCCGCTCATTCGTGGATGGTTTCGCTGGGTACAATCAGATTCTCATGGCCGAGGAGGATCAACACAAGACTGCTTTCACAACACCTTGGGGTACCTTTCGCTACACAGTTATGCCGTTTGGGCTAAGGAATGCTGGGGCTACTTATCAAAGGGCCATGACATACTTGTTCCATGACACGATTCACAAAGAGATCGATGTCTACATCAGTCAGTTTGTGCACCATCTTATTTCCATGTGTGAGCCAATCTTCAAGCTACTCAAGAAGAATGTGGCTCTAGAATGGACCGATGCTTACCAAGAAGCTTTCGACCAAGTGAAGCATTACTTGACATGCCCTCCAGTCTTAGTTCCACCTCACAAGGAGACACCTCTCTTACTCTACCTCACAGTGAATGATGAAGCCCTTGGGGCTATGCTAGCACAAGAGCAATGAGACTCCACAAAGGAGAATGCCATTTATTTTGTCAGTCACCGATTTCAAGGAGGCGAAAATAACTACTCTATCTTAGATAAGTCATGTGCAGTATTAATTTGGGTCACTCAAAAGCTCAAACATTACATGGAAGCCTTTCCGATCAAGCTAGTAGCAAAAGTGGTACTTCATGCTCGCCGGCTATGATATCACTTACGTCACCCTCAAATCCATCATGGGGAAAGTGTTCAGTGATCAGCTTGCTGAATTTCCGTGTGACGAAGTGAAGGGGGAGGACTTACAGTTTCCCGACGAGCACTTGGTTTGCACTACAACCGAGGAAAATAAGTGGCAACTCTTTTTCGATGGCTCCGCCAATAAACATGGTTATGGGAGAGGAATGTTTCTTGTCGATCCAAAGGACATCTACACTCCAATTGCAATCCGTCTTGAATTCAAAGCTACCAACAAAATTGCTGAGTATGAGGCATGCATAGCGGGGCTAGAAGCAGCGATAGAAAGAAATGTCACAAATCTAGAAGTATTTGGTGACTCCCTCCTCCTTATCAATCAGACATCAGGTAAATGGCGAATCCAAGACCCGACTCTCCAACAGTATGGTCAACACCTCGAGGAATTGGTTGAACAATTTCAAGACATCACGTTCAATTATTTGCCAATAGACAAGAACCGATTTGTCGATGCTTTAGCCACCATAGCCTCATTGGTTGAAATGCCCAAAGGAAAAATGGTGAAACCCTTCAAAATTTCAAGAAGGACTAGTCCGGCATACTGCATGAGTATTGAGATCAATGAAGTCCAAGATAACCCCCCATGGTACACAGACATCTTGAATTTTCTCAACAACGGCACCTTTCCCGAGAACATCAATGGGAAATCTCGAATAGCGTTAGAAAAGCTAGCCTCCAGATATGTGTTGATTGGAAGCCGAGTCTACAAAAGACATCATCAAGGGATCAATCTCTTATGTTCAAATGAGTCCGAAGCTCAAGAAATCATGCACGAAGTCCACGAAGGCAAGTGTGGGCTCCACATGAATGGGATTATGTTAGCCAAGAAGATACTTCGTATTGGTTACTATTGGACTACAATGGAACGAGACTGCATCGAGAAAGTCAAGAAATGTGCCAAATGCCAGTTCCATGCTAATCTACAACATGCTCCACCCTCATAATTGTACAACATGACCACACCATGGCCATTCTCTTGTTGGGGCATAGATATCATCGGCAAAGTCCACCCTACGGGAAGCAACAGACAGTCATTTATTCTAGTGGCCGTGGATTATTTTACAAAATGGGTCAAAGCACAAGATTACCGAGTTCTCAATACCAAGAATGTGGCTGAATTCGTGAAGAACAACATCATGTGCCGATACGGTATTCCTCATGAGATCATCTTCGATAATGGTTCTCACTTTGAGAAAGACATGGATGCACTTTTGGTTAACTACAAAATTACCAAGCACAAGTCATCCCCGTACCGCCCCTAAGCCAATGGAGAGGTCGAAGCAGCAAATAAGATAATCGAGGTAATCATACGAAAAATGGCTTCAATGGGAAGGGGTTGGCCCGAGAAATTACCACTAGCATTGTGGGGCTACCGCACGTCGATACGGTCAGCGACGGGGGAAACTCCGTACTCATTGGTTTTTGGTTCTAAAGCTATACTCCCAGTCGAACTCGAGGGTCCTTCTCTACGGGTCTTACTCGAGAACCAAGTCAACGAGGTCGATTGGATGCAAAGTCGATACGAGCAACTAGCCCTACTCGACGAAAAGAGGTTAAGAGCGTTCGAACACACAAGGGCTTATCAACAAAGAATGGCAAAGGCTTTCAACAAAAAGGTGAAGCCTCGAAATATCAAAGTGGGAGATTTAGTCCTAAGACAACATCCTCCCAATGCCATGAATCCCCTTGGGAAGTGGGGACCTCGATGGATCGGTCCTTACATGGTCAAGAAGATAGTAAGCGGTGGTGCAGTCCGACTCGTAGACTTGGATGGCGATCAATTGCCCAAGGAGGTCAACCTCGACAAGCTCAAGAAGTTCCATGCTTAACAAATAAAAAAAAAAAAAAAAACGCTCGCTAGGTTGAAAACCCGCAAGGGCGGCCTAGGCAAAAATTAGAGAACGTGTAAAAAAGAAGCCCGCTAGATTGAAAACCTGAAAGGGCGGTCTAGGCAAAAAACAGGGTACACAAAAAAATGGTCTTCATTTGTTTGAACTACGGAGACCTGAGCCTCTCTACGAGAGGAACGTAGGCAACCTTCAGGTGCGGTCTAAAACAATAATTTTTACCCAATCATGTTGTAACAAAATGCAATTTTTATTCATCTCTCAAATCATTCTTGCCATTACAACGGATATGTTGAGCAATACAAGACATAAAAACATTAAATCCTAAACAAGTGGTCTACTTAATTGCAATCTTGGGGTACAAAGAGAAGTCTAATCTTTCTTTGGTTTGGGAACCGATTGTTTCTTGCTATAGCCTTTGACCTTCTTAGGTGGGGCCGGAACATTCTCGGAACCACCAAGACGAGAGAAGACTCTAGGACGGGACGGAGCTTCATCAACAACCTTCCCCTTCCCTTTTCCGTTATCAAAAGAAGCCTTAACTGGAGCCTTGTATGGGCGTTTCCACACGTAAGGAGAATTACCCTTACCCTTCCCTTTCTTCTTCTTAGGGAAATAACGTGGCCTAGGGGCTTCAACATGAGCCATTGGCTTCGGGGGTTCCAAAACAACCTCATTAGGTCTTCCCAAACGATCAAAGACACTTGGACATGCCTTCATAATAGGGACGAGTATTGACTTCTCACCCTCAGGGACGGACACTTTTACCTCAAAAGAGAAGGTTATGGGATTCATTCATGACAAGAATTTGGGGCTTAAAGAAGTGAGAAGTAGTGCAGAATATTGCTGTGTGACCAAACTGGTCGAAATGGGTTCAAATTTTTAGTTGTTGGAGAATCCAGTTCAGAAAAGAAAGGGGCTGTAAATCAGCAGCCCAGACACGGGCACCTCACCCTTTGGACCTGAAACGCGCGCGCCTTTGATAGACGGCAGAACAGAACAGACCTTGTCAGTTCAGCAACAACCCAGGCATTTCAACGCCTTCAACCTGCAGACAGTTTAGAATCTACAGCAGCAAAACAACATTCCGGAACAACACCAAGACACTTGGGTGCACATTTGTTTGTAAAGTGTCGACACATAAGATCGAGTCTAGATAAATATAAAAAAATGTAGATAAAATAACTAGGATTGTAAATACGTGCTAAATGTTATTACATGTTTAAATAATAAATTGTTCAGGTACTCATCCTCCCCAGTCTACTCTGAATCATCACCAGTGGCACTGTGCTCACCCCCATAGCCACTCTCGGTCTCCTTATCGTCATCAGGCTCCTCCTCAGACTCTTCAATGGTGAACTCATGGCGGGTCCTCTTTGGCGCCCTCGCCGATGAACTGGCACCTCCACGGTTCAAGCTCCTACTCAGTGACTGCCTAGCCGACTGCACAGCCTCATCCACATCAAGAGCAGCATCTCTGCATCCTCGCCCCATGCCACGGTCACCCCGAGCCATACCTCTAGCATCTCCAGACACGGTCCCTACTGCCTCCCTGGTCATGTTCGCCATGTCTCTGCAGAGCTCCAGCACCTTCTCCAACTGGCGCAGATTCCTCCGCATCCCTTTGTTTTGGCGGCCTATGTGCCTATAAGCAGCTACAGGCACCTGTCACAATAGAAAAAGGAAACTACATCAATATACTGATATCAAAGAGACTGGAACAGAAAATGGGTCATAATCAGAAATGCACAAAAAACAAAAAGTCATACCACAGCCGTTTGGGCAGGAGGCTCTCTCTCCGGTGACATGTCCTCAGGGACTATCTCCCTCTGCTCCTCAACAATCCCAATGCTCGAGTACGTATAGTACGAAGGATACAGAGGAGGATCAAAGCAGTAACTTGCATCGGTGGGGTAAAACTGTGCAGAGTGGAAGGAGCAGGATGTGTTCCCCGAGGGTCGGCATACATGAAGCCCAGCATCAGATTGTTCGCTCGGAAGAGGTCATAGTTCTGATAAAGAAAGACGAAAGGGGTAGCATCAACCCCTCCCAAATACATGGCCCTATCATCTTAAGACAGCGCCCCCCAGTTACGAGGGCACAAAGGAGGGAACTTTGGAACCGCCGGCCTGGGCGGGCTATGATAATCCACCATCTGGCTCCCATGCTGCCAGTACACCCTCTCTCCCAAGTACATGGACATGCACTCCACGGAGCTCATCTGAAGCCTTGAGCAGGTATAGAACAGTGTGTGCTCTATATTGACATAAATCGGTCTCCAGGGGAACATTGACTGAGATACGGCCTCAGGCCTCAGAGCATCTAGATATTGCCTGGCTGAAACTAAGCCGATGGGGGCGGTGCTAGTCTTCACATTTCTGGCCTTGTAAGACCATCGTGCACAGTCAGGATATAGGGATGTCCTTCCCGCTCAATTCGAAAATCTCTTATCCCCAGAATAGCGAAAGCCCACAGCTACAAATAGAAACAAAGGTAGAAATTAAACACAGTTGAAAGTGCAGAAAAGATAGAAATCTAAAAAAGGCAGAGTAATGAGTATACCTCCCAAGCAAGGGAAAACCCGGTAACCGAGCTCTGAGTCGAACGGCTGGTTAAGTCCATACCCCGATAACATGCAGCCAGGCCCGCTACACCCCAGTTATATTAAGCAGCCTGATCCAGATCAATCAGAAGGTCCAACAAGAACAAAGAGGCAGAACTTCCCCCATTCGCAAATAAGGTGTGGGACAAAGCAAACCAAATGAAACACCGAGCCACCGCCTTGACACTGTCAGCGGTAACTCCCCGAGACTCAACCTCAAGGACTCTAAAGTAAGTCCAAAACTTCCCCCAAGTCACTCGGGAGTTCTTCACCACGATCTCACAGTCAACCAAAGCCAACAGCTCAGCAGGCATCCTAGCAGTCCCGCTAACACCATAAGCGACGGCAACCCCAGAAAAAGGCAAACCGGTCAGAGCCGTAAAGTCAGTCGGGGTCATAGTCACCTCCCCCATCGGCAAGTGGAAAGTATGAGTGGTGTCCCACCATCGCTCCCTCAAGGCCTGAATCACGTCTGGGTCGTTCTTCAATGAAGGAAAACTCATGATAAATGGGCTGAAAAATGTAGCAGCTACCTGAGTCAGTACATTCTCTGGTAGTTTTCTCCATACAGAAACGGGTGCTTGAGCCCCACCTCGGATTTTGGTCAGACGGTTCTACCTCTGAAAGGAAACAAAAGATAAAGAAAATTCGTCAGCATAATGGCTAGAAAATGGCCAAACCCAACATGAAGAAATTCAACATGGCAATTGCTTGATGTGCAAACAAGTGTGTGAACATGCAAATGGGTGTCCAAACATCCTCTTCACAACAAATCAACAATGACAACAACATGCAACCATGATCAGAAGAGTTACTGTAGCAGTATCACAGACAAAATGGTACGACCCTATAATGCAAAATTGTCAAAGGAAAGGCGAAATTCTTACCAATCCCGTGGAACGAAGTGAGAAATATGAGTATGGGACTCATAAGTCAGCTGTCTTGGGTCCATAGCCTCGACTCCGACATCGGCTTCTTCGCCCATAGGCATCTCAAAAGGGGGAGTGTGGTGAGAACTCAACATGATTCTTCGACGTAATGGTCTCAAATAGATAAAGGAAACGTTTTGGGATGTTTTCCTTGATAAAATTCGACTCAGAATGCAGAGAGTTTGGGCGATTTTTGAACTTGGCTCGAACAGAATGAGCAGTTTCTGAATACATATGTTGAACTAATGCTCAGGGCGTGCACCTCCCGCTACCCACCTGGAACGCGGGCGCGTCTCACATCAACTGCCAAACGCGCGCGCCTCTCATGTCCTATCAGGCCCAGGTGCAAGTCCCCATGCAGGAATAAATACATCACATCAATTCCTCCAACTCCCATCCGAGTTTTCAGCTCCATCTTGGGGTGCTTCAAGCACAAAGTTCCGCAACAGATATCATTAAATCCTACAGCTACAAAAATCAAGGTCAACCTCGACATTTTCCTCTCTAAAGGGAAAACCTCATCTTTCTGGTCCGCAATCAACTGTGCCCGCACCCCACAAAGTCATAAAGTCAACAGCAAATGCAGCTCCGAACAGCACACGTCAAAGACAGCTACGAATACCAATTCAGTCCTTGAGGCACCATTGAAATCACCACCTCTTAAGCAAAACAACGGATTCACTAACGGATTCGTCGACGAGAGTTTACCAACGGACTCATTCAAGGGATTCATTAACGGATTCATCAAACGGATCCACTAAC
Organism: Campanula takesimana; assembly: GCA_026119855.1. Taxonomy (NCBI): domain Eukaryota; kingdom Viridiplantae; phylum Streptophyta; class Magnoliopsida; order Asterales; family Campanulaceae; genus Campanula; species Campanula takesimana. The sequence continues at coordinate 247,672 of JAOWBW010001699.1, read as the reverse complement.
GGATTCGTCAATAAGGGTTCACCAACAGACTCATTCAAGGGATTCACTAACGGATTCATCTAACGGATTCACCAACAGATTCGTCAACAAGGGTTCACCAACGGACTCATTCAAGGGATTCACTAACGGATTCATCTAACGGATTCACCAATGGATTCGTCAACATGGGTTCACCAACGGACTCATTCAAGGGATTCACTAACGGACTCACCAACGGATTCGTCAACAAGGGTTCACCAACGGAATCATTCAAAGGATTCACTAACGGATTCACCTAACGGATTCACCAACATATTCGTCAACAAGGGTTCACCAACGGACTCATTCAAGGGATTCACTAACGGATTCATCTAACGGATTCACCAACGGATTCGTCAACAAGGGTTCACCAACGGACTCATTCAAAGGATTCACTAACGAATTCATCTAACAGATTCACCAATGGATTCATCAACAAGGGTCCACTAACGGACTCATTCAAGGGATTCACTAACGGATTCATCGAGCGGATTGACTAACGGATTCAGCAAACAGATTCAACAAATGGATTCACGAACGGATTCAGCCGGCGGATTTACAAATGGATCACGCCACCCCTTCTATCAACAAAAGCCGCTCACACAGGGAGTGCACCCCTATCTCTCGCAATTTTAGATCCATGCTTTCATCGAGTCTTTGCTTTTTCTAAGTGATGTCCTCGGTGGGTGTACTTTCTTTCGTCGACGCATTTTGCTTTGTAATCCACGTCGCCGAGGGGCTTTGTAGACACCCCGCCTTGGACCGCTTACCCCGATTGCACGGTTGATCTTGTGTTTCTCCCTATTTTATGTGTTTTTCGTTAGTTTCTTTTACTTCCGTTAAGTTCCTGACTGACTTCGATAAGTCCAGGGACTAAACTAAATAACAGGGCTGACTTTCTAGTCCATTCTGTCAAAAAAGCCATTTCAGAGTCGCGCGCCTCCGACCATAGGAGCTAGACGGGCGCGCCTTCCACCCCCGAGGTAGGAAGCGTGCACCTCTGGGCGTCAGTTATAGATTTCTGTCCAAGAATCTCTCCCTTGCTCATTTTTACATGATTTGCCCGGGAAAGATTTCTTGGTGACTGAGTTTTGGCACCAAAAACATATGTTTTTCAACTATTAAAGCATCCCTTTTCCACCATTTCAAAGGACCAAAAATTCAACTTACAAAAACTATACACAAATCATTTCCAAGGCATTTTCCAAAGAAATTCCTCAAGAAGTGTTTGAAGTCACTTGAAGTTTAGGTAAAACTCCATTTCTCCTCTTCTTCTCTACTTCATCTCTTTTCTTCTCTTTTATTTCATCAAACGTGCAATCACCCAAATCATTTTGGGACATGACACCAAAGATCGCTTCATTCCATTAAAGTTGGTCAAGGAGTTATCTCCCTACATTCCAAACCCCCCTTTTTAAACCCCTTTTATCATAACCAAAGAATAGGAAGAACATTTATTTCATGTAGACTTTGAACAAGCAAGACCGACATTAGTTGGGCGAGATGGGTGTTTAAGTACTTCCCATCTCGTAACCTAACCCCCGAACCTCATAACAAGAATCTCTGTTTTCGTATCAAACTTAGGCTAAATATTTGGTTTTTCTTATGTTCCTCTAAAACATAGGTGGCGACTCTAAACAAATAAAACACAAGTTAGACATCCTAGGAACCGCACACGCTCTCTAGCCAAGCCGTGCCCTCCCGAGGTATCTACAATCTCTCACAGCCTTGAACGGGTTCTTGTTCAAACTAGCCACATACAATTGGAAACCTTCCTCCAACAAATCAACTATTACCTTACCCCATGCTGAATTAATCTTGAGGGTAGTTGTAGATACCCCGGGAAACCACGGCTTGGCTAGAGTGGTGAATTATCCTAGGATGTCTAACTTGTTTTTAGAGTCGCCACCTATGTTTTGAGGAACATAAGAAAAACCTATTGATAATAGCCTAAGTTTGATTACGAAAACAGAGATTCTTTGTTTTGAGGTTCAGGGGTTAGATTACGAGATGGGAAGTACCGAAACACCCATCTCGCCCAACTAAAGTTGGTCTTGCTTGATCAAAATCTACATGAATAATAAACGTTCTTCTTCTTCTTCTTTAAATCATAAAAGGGGTTTTAAAATAAGTTTGGAATGTAGGAGATAACTCCTTAACAACCTCAACGAGATGAGGTGATCATTAGAGTCATGTCCCAAAATGATTTGGGTGATTGCACTTTGATAATACAAAAAGAAAGAGAAAAGAGATGAAGTTGAGAAGGGGAAAGAAATAGCTTTACTTAGACTTCAAGAGACTTCAAACACTTCTTTTTGAATTACTTGGAGAAATCCTTTGGAAAATGCTTTGAAAGTAGGAAATTTGGTAAAGTCAAAGTTTTTGTCTAAACTTTTATCTCAAGTTTTCGTCCCTTGAAAATGGAGGTAAAGGGAGGTTTTTATAGGTGAAAGAGGGATGTTTTTGGTGCCAAAACTCAGTCACCAAGAAATCCTTCCCGGGCAAAATCCTGTAAATTGAGCAAGGGAGAGAATCCTGGCCAGAAATCTGTAACTGACACCCAGAGGCGCGCGCTTCCTGCTTTGGGGGCGGGAGGCGCGCGCGTCTGGCTCCTCCTGTCAGAGGCGCGCGACTCAGAGAAGGAAATTTTGACAGAATGGACTAGAAAGTCAGCCCTGTTATTCAGTTTAGTCCCTGGACTTAACGAAGTCAGTCAGGAACTTAACGGAAGTGACAAAACTAACGAGAAACACTTAAAATGGGGAGAAACACAAGATCAAATGTGCAATCGGGGTGAGCGGTCCAAGGCGGGGTGTCTACAGAGCCCCTCGGCGACGTGGATTGCAAAGCAAAACGCGTCGACGAAAGTTAAAAACACCCGCCGAGGACATCACCAAGAAAAAAGCAAAGACTCGATGAAAGCAGGAATTTGAAATTGCGAGAGATAGTGGTGCGCTCCCTGTGTGAGCGGCTTTTGTTGATAGAGGGGGTGGCATGATCCGTTAGGTGAACTTACCGGCTGAATATGTTGAATGAGGCCGTTAGTGAACCTTTTGAACGAGGCCGTTAGTGAACCTTTTGGAGAGGCCGTTGTTGAACCTTTGAAGAGGCCGTTGGTGAACCTTTGAGGAGGCCGTTAGTGAACCTTTGAGGATGAATCCGTTAGTGAAATTCGTTGATGGGGCCGTTGGTGAACTTTTGAATGAGGCCGTTGGTGAACCTTTTAGGAGGCCGTTGGTGAACCTTTGAGGACGAATCCGTTAATGAAATTCGTTGATGAGGCCGTTGGTAAACCTTTAGAGAGGCCGTTAGTGAACCTTTGAAGAGGCCGTTAGTGAACCTTTGAGGAGGCCGTTGATGAACCTTTGAGGAGGCCGTTAGTGAACCTTTGGAGAGGCCGTTAGTGAACCTTTGAAGAGGCCGTTGGTGAACCTTTGAGGAGGCCGTTAGTGAACCTTTGAGGATGAATCCGTTAGTGAAATTCGTTGATGAGGTCGTTGGTGAACCTTTGGAGAGGCCGTTAGTGAACCTTTGAAGAGGCCGTTAGTGAACCTTTGAGGAGGCCGTTAGTGAACCTTTGAGGTGGCCGTTAGTGAACCTTTTAGGACGAATCCGTTAGTGAAATCCGTTGATGAGGCCGTTAGTAAACCCTTGTAGAGGCCGTTAGTGAACCTTTGTAGAGGCCGTTGGTGAACCTTTGGAGACGAATCCGTTAGTGAAATCCGTTGATGAAATCTTGCTTTGAAGTCTCGTGCCACTTGGAGTCACACTTGACTTTCTGAATTGTGGGGTGCGGGCACAGTTGACCATGACCAGAAAAATGTTCTTGCTGGGGATGAAATGTTGAGATTGACTCTTGAGGGGGGTATGGCACCCGTGACAGAACTTAGGGAGTTCGGAATCTAGGGAAGGACAACCTACTTTTGAGTGGGAGTTTCTATCCTACTTTCAATCTTTGACATGCCTTAAGGGCGGAGCAGAAGAAGGTATGCCCAACTGGGTGTCCGAGGACAGGGGCTGTGTCTTGATTTAGGCTGGAGATCTCTGATAAGGCCTTTTCTGAAGTGATCTAGACTTGGGAGGCGCGCGCTTTCCTCTGTAGGCTTGGGACGCGCGCGCATTTCAGACCGCTGGCGGGTGGCGCGCGTGTCTGGGAGGCAGAATTCTGGGCTTGACATTTGCTGGCCAAAAGAAACTCCAACAGCTATAATATCATCTTCTGTTCGACCACTTGATTCTCACAGCTCCTTTCTGCCATTTTTGAACATCATATTATTGCTCAACTTTTCTTGTGGTCAACATTTTCCATGGCTTCCAATTCTTTTGTTCTTTATGCCAAGGTTGTTAGTGGTTATGAAAAGGACTTGGGCACTTTTGTGTATTCTTTCAAGACCCATCCCAAGAAGGCCTTCATTAAAGACTTCGGGTTCCGAATTCTTTTCACTTTACGGACGTTGAAGCCGGATTGGGATTTGTTGAGAGCTGCCGCGGCTTTCTGGGATTGCGATAGCCATACCTTCAACTTTTCAGCTAATGAAATGGTGCCGACTGTTGATGATTTTGGGGCCATCCTTGGTATGCCTTTGGCCGGTCGGATTGCCGTCCCTAAATATCACCGTGGTGCCATTGACTCTTGGGTTGAGTTACTGAATCTCCCTGTTGAGGACGTGAGGAAGATATTGCACGGTACTGTGATTGACATAACTGAGTTGCCGATGTTCTTCAGTTTACACTCGGAGGATCCGTGGTTCAATCTTTCAAGAGGAATGCCATGGCCGCTTGTCTCTTTAGTGATGTACTGTTTGTTGCACCCTTCGGGACTGCGGATGCGCATTTGGCTGAGATTATTTTGCAAGCCAAGGAGCAACAATTTAGTATGATCCCTCTTATCGTAGGGGAGACGTTGCACGGCCTTGATGAGTTACATAGGACGGGCAAGATGTGTCGGGAAGCCCTTTGCTCTTGACCATATTGTTCCGAGAACACTTCAAGATTTATTCCCCGGATGGTGATTTGTCTCCTTTTGCTGTTCATAGGAGGAAGCTGTTGATCCGGGATTTATCTGAAGATGGTTGGAAGAAATTCTTTGCCTCTCGGGTAACCGTTGATATTGAGTGGTGCCCTCCTTCTTGGGGTCTTCGTCCTTTTGTGGAATGGACTCTTGGTTTTCAGCACGTGGTTGTACCCGGTTTGAGAGATTCTTCATTTTACCAGCTAGAGCGGGTTCTGCGGCAGTTTGGTCGCCAACAGATAATTCCTTTTCCGAGGGACGGAATGCTTCGTCCGGTTGCTTACATGGGTCCGGGCTTCTCGAGTGAGCTTCAGTCGGCTTGGGGAGATGATCGCAACCGTTGGGCTTTTGCTCCTCTGCATCGGGGGAGTGTCTTCCTTCCAGAGAGCTACTTGGATTATTTATTTGGCACCCTTTATCGTGGCATCACTTGGGTCGATGTGCTTCGTGCCGAGTTGTTGGGAAAGGGTTTTGAGCCTAGCAGCGCTTTGAGATATAGGTAGGCTGCTGCCGATTCGAGTAACATTCTCGATGACCCTTTCGGTACTCCTTTGGATGACTTTTTTGCCAAGAGACGTGCCACAATACAGAAGGTTTCGGTGCGTATTAGTGCTCCTCCGTTATCCAAGAAGAAAAGGATTGAGAGACGATCAGGTGGTCCTTTGAAGGCTAAGAGAAAATTGGATTTTTCTTAGTACCCTAAGAGATTGCAATTAAATTAGACCACTTTGTTTTAGGATTTAATGTTTTGATGTCTTTTGTTGCTCAATAAATCCGTTGTAATGGCTTGAATAATTCATTGAATGAATAAAAATTGCATCTTGTTATTTGAAGTGAATTGGGTATTTTTGATATGTTTTAGACCGCACCCGAAGGTTGCCTACGTTCCTCTATTTGGGAGGCTCAGGTCTCCGTAGTTCAAACAAACAAAGACCATTTTTTTTTTTTTTTTTTTTTTTTGTGTGCACCCTGTTTTTTGCCTAAACCGCCCTTTCGGGTTTTCAATCTAGTCGAGGTTGACCTCCTTTGGCAGCTGGTCACCATCTAAATCCATGAGTTGGACTGCACTGCCGCTTAGTATCTTCTTGACCACGTACGGACTGATCCATCGAGGTCCCCATTTCCCCAGGGGATTCATGGCGTTAGGAGGATGTTGTCTTAAGACCAAATCTCCCACATTGATGTTTCGAGGCTTTACCTTTTTGTTGAAAGCTCTTGCCATCCTTTGCTGGTACGCCCTTGTGCGTTCGAGTGCTCTTAGCCTTTTCTCGTCGAGTAAAGCTAGCTGTTTCATATCGACTTTGCATCCAGTCGACCTCGTTGACTTGATTCTCGAGGAGGACCCGTAGAGATGGACTTCAAGTTCGATTGGGAGTACGGCTTCAGAACCATAGACTAATGCATAAGGAGTTTCTCCTGTTGCTGACCGTATTGATGTGCGTTAGCCCCACAATGCTAAAGGTAGCTTCTCGGGCCAATCCCTTCCTGTTGAGGCCATTTTCTTGACGATGGTCTCGATAGTCTTATTTGCTGCTTCAACCGCGCCATTTGCTTGGGACGGTAAGGAGATGACTTGTGCTTGGTGATCTTGTATTCTACCAAAAGTGCATCCATTTCCTTCTCAAAGTGAGAGCCGTTGTCGGAAATGATTTCATGAGGCACGCCGTATCGGCACATGATATTAATCTTTACAAATTCGGCCACTTTCTTGGCGTTGAGGGTCTGATAGGCTTGTGCTTTGACCCACTTTGTGAAGTAGTCGACGACCACTAGGACGAATGACTGCCCATTGCTTCCGGCAGGATGGACTTTACTGATGATGTCTATCCCCCAAAAAGAGAGAGGCCAAGGTGTGACCATGTTGTAAAGTTACGAGGGTGGAGCATGTTGCAGATTAGCATGGAATTGGCACTTGGCACACCTTTTGACTTTCTCGATACAGTCTCGTTCCATAGTGCTCTAATAGTAACCAAAGTGGTGTATCTTTTTGACCAGCATAAACCCATTCATGTGGCGTCCACACTCTCCTTCGTGCACTTCACACATTATCTCTTGAGCTTCGGTCTCATTGGCGCATAAGAGATTGATCCCGTCGTGGTGCCTTTTGTAGACTCGGTCCCCAATCAGTACGTACCGAGAGGCTAGCCTTTGCAGAGCCGCTTGAGACTTCTTATTGCTATTCTCGGGATAAATGCCATCTTTGAGGAAATTCATGATATCCGAATACCACGGGGAGTTTGTTTGAAACTCGTTAATCTCGATACTCATGCAGTACGCCGGACTGTTCCTTCGGGAAATTTTGAAAGGCTTCACCATTTTCCCTTTGGGCATTTCGACTAATGAAGCTATAGTGGCCAGTGCATCGGCGAAGCGATTTTTATCCCTTGGCAGGTAGTTAAAAGGATCTCTTGGAATTGTTCAACCAATTCTTCAAGGTGCTGACCATACTGTTGGAGGGTCGGGTCTTGGATTCGCCATTTACCCAATTGCTGATTGATAAGGAGCAAAGAGTCGCCGAATACTTCTAGTTCCGTGACGTTTCTTTCGAGAGCTGCTTCGAGCCCTGCTATGCATGCTTCGTACTCAGCAACGTTGTTGGTAGCTTCGAATTCCAGACGGATGGCGATGGGAGTGTAGACGTCTTTTGGATCGACAACCAATACTCCTATACCAAAGCCGTGTTTATTGGCGGCGCCATCGAAAAAATGTCGCAACCCCGGACCCCGCGGGCCCGAGACCGCGAGCTGGACGTCGACTTAAAACCAAAACTCTAAAATATAGGAGTTAAAAATTCCATTTTGAACCAAAAGATGATACACAAGGTTTTACAAATCCAAGTTTAAATAAACAAAGTACATCTAACATAAGCTCCACGGCTTATACCCAAAAGAATAAAATATACAATTCTTAATGACGTCATAATGGTAAAACTATCCCCAAAAGGTTATACATTTAGATAATGTAACCGATCCATAACAACCTGCCCCAAAATCTCAATCCTCTCGACGTCCTCCTTGATCCGCGAATCCTAATCCTTTTCCTCCTGGGGGGGGGGGTTAAGGAAAAACAAAGATGGAAATAAACGGGGTGAGATAAAATCTCAGTAGTTACTAATTCAAATACATGACATGCTATAATGCAATAAGCAATAAACAATGATAAATATCACATAGCATGTAACAATTAACAGTCAGCAGATAGCAGCGGAAAGTAAACACATAACAAAGGATATTAGCCAAGGTTTCCCAACTGAAAGAACAAATAAAGGTCGCTGCGCAGCTTCAATAACCAACCATTCATCATCTTCATAATAGCATGAAAGATGAAGAGAAATCCCCGGTCAAAGCGACCAATCAACCCATCAATCAAACAATCCATCCTCATAGTAGCATAAAAGCTGAAGAGAAGCCGGTACCGGAACCAATAACAATGTAAAGTGCCACAAGGGACGGAGCCATGCCACAAAGTCATGCTCCCAAAACGTTAGCTAGAATACCCACAACGGAGCTAGATCATCCCAACCAAGGCCAATCTGGATGAGGACAGAAGGACCATGGGCGATGCTATACTGGACTTGGCTCGTGCCATTATAGCATTATCCATTGCCTGACTCGATACACAATTTAACCAGCTGGACTTTCAATCATGCTAAGAAATAAAATACTAGCATGGTAAACAACTAAGGATTCCAAAGTAGGGAACCATACCAAATAATCACCATAAAGATGCAACGGGTACTCATGAAGAGTTTAACAACAACGATAACAAGAGTTTCTCATGAAGAGCACAACAAAGATAAACGGAATTTCTCATAAGAGCACAACAACATTGATCATTAAAACAAGATGATTCCAAGACAAGGCACGTATCAAATACATCCTAAATATGATACCCACAAGTAAATCATAAAGAGCACAACCCAAACGGTCGCTCACAAATGGCACAATGACTATTACCAAAATGACCCTAAACATTACTCATAAAATATACTAGGACTATGAACTCGACCATCTCATCACACCTGGAATTCCAAATGGGAATCCGAATGAATACATCTTAAGGTTACTCAAACAGTAGGTACCCCATTGCCAATTCACGCTTTATCTCCGTTCATAATGAACCCATTCTAAAGCACCCCAAACGAATCCAAAAGGTTACACTTATTAGAACATGATCACGACTGGACTAAACCCTACACTTTGGTGTTCAGTAACCACCCTCTAGGTACTATAGGACATCGCCTAAAACCTAGACCAAGACTCACTCGAAAATCAATTCGATTGGAACAATCACGAACACATCATAAGATGCCCAAACATATACCAAATGATCATCACAAAGATAAGTCAAACCAACAATACTCAATAAGATGTTCCAAATCCCCATTAACACTTAATTAATTTCAAACACAAACTTGATCACAAGGGACCCAATTTTATCCCTAGAGTGTACTACAATGTTCACTAAGGCCGACTAGAAGGACACCCAGACTTAGACCAAAACGATTCTTCAATCACAACTTAACAACAAATGTAAATTTTCAGAGATCTGTGCGGCCGCCCAAAATGGACCGTGCGGTCGCCCAAAATCCCTCAAACCAAGAACAAAAGCTTTCAGAAAGGTGCGCGGTCGCCCAGGCAATTTTGGCGGTCGCACAACCTTCTGTATTGCCAGAAATCGGGAAGAACAACATGGGTTCTTCCATTTTCATACCCAAAATACATTCAACCAAATCCAACCTTTCACTCACATACTAATGCACCCACACAACTAAATAAGCCTAAAAAGACTCCTACAACAACATTTAACAACCAAAATCAAGAATCAAACCCAACATTCATAAAATCTCCATTTTTGACCAAAACTCAAAATAAATTCCAAATAAATTCTAAACTCATCCAAACTTCAATTATAACTCACCAAACATCATATAAACATGATATGAACATTTAGCATAAAAATGGGGGAAAAGTAACTTACTTGGATTTTCTCAAAGTTGATGGATTTCGATCTTTTTGGCTTCCTACGATCCTATCGACGATCTAACACATTTCACGTTTTAAGAAATGAGAGATTATGAGAGGAAGATGAAGAAAATGAAGAGAGAAGGGAAGAGAAAGAAACTTACCCACAATGGAGAGAGAGAGAGAGAGTTTGCTGGAGAGGGTGGTGAGAGTGAGGGAGAAGGAGGTGTAGGGAGAGGGTAGGAGTATAATTTAAAAACTTACACAAAGACCCCCTCCTCTAATACTACCCAACTCAATACTCCCCACTAACAACTAAAACCCAATATTTCCACACTAGCCCAAATAACCCGCATAAAATGCTAGGCATAAATATTATAACACATAAATTGCAAGCATAAATATTTAAAAAAATAATAATTTAAATAAATAATTAAGCAAATAAATAAATAATAAATATTTATTACCAATAAAATAGAGCCTAGTTTTCGGGTCGTGACAAAAAAAGTTGCCACTTATTTTCCTCAGTTGCAGTACAAATTAAATGCTCGTCGGGGAACTGTACGTCTTCCCCCTTCACTTCGTCACACGGGAATTCGGCAAGCTGGTCACTGAACACTTTCCCCCTGACGGATTTTAGTGTGACGTAAGTGATATCATAGCCGGCGAGCATGAAGTACCATTTGGCTATTCTTGTTGACATGAAAGGCTTCTCGAAGATGTAGCGGAGTGGGTCCACCTTTGCTACTAGCTTGATCGGAAAAGCTTCCATATAGTGTTTGAGCTTTTGAGTAACCCAAACCAATGCTGCACATGACTTCTCTAAGACAGAGTAGTTCTTTTCGCCTCCTTGGAATCGCGACTGACAAATAAATGGCGTTCTCCTTTGTGGACTCTCGTTGCTCTTGTGCTAACATAGCCCCTAGGGCTTCATCATTGACAGTGAGATAGAGCAAAAGAGGCTTCTCCTTGTGCGGCGGAACTAGAACAGGAGGGCACGTCAAGTAATGCTTCACTTGGTCGAAGGCTTCTTGGCACGCGTCGGTCCATTCTAGAGCCACATTCTTCTTGAGTAGTTTGAAGATTGGCTCGCACATGGAAGTGAGTTGGTGCACAAACCGACTGATGTATTGCAGTCTGCCCATGAAACCTTTGATCTCTTTCTACGTCTTTGGAGGAGGCATGTCAATGATTGCCTTGATTTTGGAGGGGTCTACTTCAATTCCCCTTTCAGTGACCATATAACCAAGGACTTTGCCTCGGATAACCCCGAACGTGCACTTTGCAGGGTGAGCCTCATCTTGTGTTGACGAAGCCTTTCGAAGAACTTGCGGAGATCGATTAAATGTTGACCATCGGTCCCTTTGGAGTGAATGATCATGTCATCCACATAGACCTCGATTTCTTTGTGAATCATATCGTGGAACAAGTCTGTCACGGCTCTTTGGTAGAAAGCCCCAGTATTTCTCAACCCAAATGGCATGACTGTGTAGCAAAAGGTACCCCACGTTTTGTGAAGGCTGTCTTATGTTGATCTTCCTCGGCCATGAGAATCTGATTGTACCCAGCGAACCCATCCACGAATGAGCGAACCTCGTAGGAAGCAGTGGAGTCGACCTGCATGTCGATGTAGGGAGTGGAAAATCGTCTTTCGAGGAAGCTTTGTTCAAGTCCCGGAAGTCCACACAAACTCGAACCTTGCCGTTTGCCTTTCTGACTGTCACGATGTTGGATAACCATGTCGGATACTCGATAACCTTGATGAAACCCACACTGAGGAGCTTCTCGATCTCTTCTTTGACTTGCAGAGAACATTCTGGCTTGATCTTTCTGAGCTTCTGTTTTACTAGCTTGGCATCTTCTCTGATCGGAATTCTGTGCTCCGCTACCTTTCTGTCCAAACCCGGCATGTCTTTGTATGACCATGCGAACACATCCACAAACTCCCGTAGTTGCAGTCAATCTGTCTCTGTCGTCCCCCTTGAAGAAGCTTCCGATCTTAGTTTCTCTTGGCTCTCTTCGGTAACCAGATTACAACATGCAATTCTTCGTCAGCCCCTGGACCATTTTCACCACGACTACGGACTTGTTGAGCAAGTTCTTTAAGTATGTTGTGTTTTCGTGGTCTACTTCATCATAATTTGAATCGTTATTAACTTGTTCGTTAAGTTCATTATTAGTTAATTCATCATTTATTTATGTTTGCAATCTCAGGGTACTCAGAAATATCAAATTTTTCATTAGCAAAGAAAGGAAACACACGCTCGGCAGGGCCTCCAAATCCTCTTGGGTGAGGGTATTAGAGACACTCTCGGACTCAAAAGTAATGTGAGCCTCTCTTCCTTTGTTGATGTGCGGGGTATGCAACCCATTTCTTGGACTAAGAATTGTTCGGATACCACGGGCCCTTTCGTAGAATACCATTGTTGATCGGCTCGGAGCTTGGCGGGATCTCACTGATAGTCTTATTCATGATGACGGTGTCGTGGATGGCGTTGACTTGGCATTCATTCATTATGGCAAGCTCTTCGAACATGGATGCTAAATCTACTAGTTCTTCCCCCACGATGATTTCGGTCTAGGACTCTATAGTCACCTTCTTTCCCCACCATTCACGGGGCGACATGGGAGTTGGTTTCCCTTTCAGATTTTTGGATCTCACAATCGGAGAAGATTTCGAGACCAGGCTTTTTGACACCTTATTGTTAACCCACGGCTCGGGAAAGATCATGTATGGAACGTCTTCCCCTTGGCGGACAAAAATAGCCATTCAACGTCTTGCGGTAAGGCCTTAGATTAGGGACCTCATAACGACGGCCTTCTTTATGAGCTCGGGCCTTTCATTCTTGATTGCTTGCTCTGTTCAAGTCCTCTATGGAAGGCTCGTACCCAAACCGAATGTGTTCTTAACAAATGGGACTTGCACAGATGTAGGATTCCTTGTTGATATTTCCCTAGGCCTAAACCAGGGAAGTAGTCCATATTCCTCATCATGCGGAGGACTTTGTGATTGCTGGGGGTCCATGATCCATTTTCTCCTTCTTTGTCAATGGCGTTGATTGAGACGCCGAGAGAGTGGAGTCTGGTAAACCATGCTGAACTTGGTGGACGGGCTCACTCTTTTCTGTGGATAGTGACGTTTTTGGCATGACGGTCACTATTTCATCACCATTTCGGATCTTGACACATTGATGGAGAGTTGAAGGGACGGCATTAGAACTGTGAATCCATGGTCGACCCAAAAAGCAAGTTGAACGAGGCCGGGATGTCAAGCATCTTGGAATGGGACGGACATGACCATACTCCCAAACTCAATGTCTATTTCGATCATGCCCATGACTGTACGGGCGGTGCTGTCATAACCTCAGATTACTTGAGTGGAAGGCTTCAAATTGGAATCCTTAAGCCCCAGTATGCCCATGATTCTGCCAGGCATGAAGTTGAGTGCGGAACCACCGTCCCACTAAGACTCTTGAGATGGACCTCCCCCCTTGCTCGTACCTTGAGGTAAATAGCCTCGTTGTGGTCGGAACCAAATGGTGGAAGGTCCATATCGGTAAAGTGATGACGTTGCCAAAATGAATGTGACCGATCATTGCCGTGAGGTCCTCAGGAGTAGTATCGGGAGGAATTGATGTATCATCGAGATTGCGGATGACAAGATCTCGGTGTTTCTTTGAGGATGCGATGAGGTCCCAAATAGAGATGTTGCTTGAGTTTTCTTGAGTTGGACAAGTAGAGGATCTTCGGG
>JAOWBW010001699.1:202044-233828 GCA_026119855.1 Campanula takesimana | reverse complement strand
AGTGTCACTCCTTAGCTTCAAAAGACTTCCTAGTCTGACCTTCAACCCTTAGGTCTCTAACCTACTTAATCCGAGCCGAGTCCAAACCTCGCCACCTACGAGGTCCACCTTGAACTCCATGGATCTCAAACCTTTCTTCCCCACGAGTCCAAACCTCAAAACATGCTCGAACGCATAGGATCTTCCGCATACCGTGACATGCCATAAAGATATCAAAACCCGTCCGGTCAAAACTCGTGCGCTTAACACCTTTGGGTCCCATCCCTAGCCTACCTTCACAATCGCCGAACGAGTTTGGTCACGCGCCAATGACCTCTAAGACAAACTTCGGTCCCTAAGCATACCCAATCCAACTTAGGCACCTATTGTACTCGAGCAAAGTCTTGGACACTCAATCCCTTTACCTAAAGCGCCAACGTGGTCACATATCCAGACCATTCCTGCACATGTTCGCACCTAGCACACCTTGGACCCAAACCCGCCATATCCGCCTTACACCTTAACTGGTCCCAATCCGTTGCTCCTTGGCCGACCTCAAAGCCTGCTTGATCCTAACCCATAACGCGGTTTCTCTAGGACAAAGGACTTACCCGCTTGAAAGCCTTATGTCACGACGCTACCCTGCCTAGCCTTCGATCTCCTAGATCTCACGCCTACCATTCCATTAGGCCCCGGTCTCCTTAACACATGTCTGAGTCTTACCCTAGCTAAAACCCTAGCACTCTAGCCTAGGTCTAATCTATCGAGCCTATCCAGCCACGAGGTATCAAGCTCATTTGCCCCAAACCGCAACACTCTTAGACCTCAAACTTGCTCAGTCTAAACCAAGACAAACCTTCAAATGCTTTCGGTCTCCAACCATAGCCTTAAACCTAGGTAAACACATTCTCTAAACCCTAGCCTCGAGCCTAGGTAGTCATATCATTCTCTCTGAACCCTAGCCTCAAGCCTAGGTAATTACTCCTTTCAACCCTAGCCTAAAGCCTAGGAAGTTACATCCTTCTTAAACCCTAGCCTTGATCATAGGTAGCTACACCCTTCCTAAACCTAGCTTGATCCTAGGTAGTCACATATCCTCTCTAAACCCTAGCCTAAGCCTAGGAAACCACAACATCCCCTTTAACCCTAGCCCAAATTCTAGGGAATTTCCAAAGCCCCGTATGCAAACATCATTTCCAAATTCCCGAAACCCTAGTCTCGAAACCTAGGAAATTTTACAATCTCAATTCTCCGTTTTATTGAACCCTAGTCCAAAACCTAGGATATAATGCCCTGTCCAAAACTCAATCAACCCTAGCCTCAAGCCTAGGAAGCTGCATTCGCTCTAAACCCTAGCCTCGAGCCTAGGTAGTCGCATTCGCTCCAAACCCTAGCCTCAAGCTTAGGTAGTCGCACTCTTTCTAAACCCTAGCCTCGAGCCTAGGTAGTCGCATTCGCTCTAAACCCTAGCCTCAAGCCTAGGTAGTCGCACTCTTTCTAAATCCCTAGCCTCAAGCCTAGGTAGAAATTATCCTCTTTAAACTCTATCATCAAGATTCCCTTCAAACCCCAGTCCTAGACCTAGGAAACTCCTTCACCTTAGTCTCAAAACGTAGGAAGTTACAGCCGTTAGCCTTAAAATCTAGCCTAAAGCCTAGGTTACCACGAACATTTCCAAGCCATAGTCACCAATCCCGGAAAATGGTGAACCCTAACATCAAGCTTAGTGGACCTTCCACAAAAGCAATTACTCTTCCCAACGGTCCATGGTCTCAAGCCTAGGAAGTCACAACCTTTCCAACTCCCAGCCTTATGTCTAAAAAGCCAATGCCTTTGCAACCTCTGAGCCTACCACAACTCCAAGCCCTAGCCTCCTAGACCTAGGAAATTCCTAAACCCTAGTCCCAAACCTAGGAGAGTCATGGTCCTTAAACACCAGTTTCCAAACCCTTGTTCGAACCCTAACATCTAGGAAGTTCCCAAACCTCAAAGCCCTAGCACTAAGCCTAGGATAGAATACTCTCCTCAGGCTTAAATGAACTCCAATCCCTAGCCTGTAAGCCTAGGTAACCCACATTATCTCCAAGACAAATCTAAAGCCCAAGAAGCCGTGACATCTTTGGCATCCCTATCTCAAGATTAGGAGATCACCATCTTCCTTATTCCCCTTCCTTAAAAGCCTTAGGTCCTACCTCTAGGCAACCAAGAAAAATGTCCCTTACCTAACACCTTGGTCTCAATGGCTCGTAGCCTCATTCACTCCTAAATTAGGATAAGCGGAACCCAGATCATGTTTCCCATATTAGCAACTCCCGAGAGTCCATCTCCTTCGCGTCTCCCTAAAGGTCCTTTGCCCTTGTGACTCACCAAAGAGTTCTTTGTGACTCCCCGAGAGTCTATCACCTTTGTGACTCCCCGAGAGTCCGTCACCCTTGTGACTCCCCGAAAGTCTATCACCTTTGTGACTCCCCGAGAGTTCATCCCGTTTGCGACTTCATAACAATCCATCATCTTTGCCTCCACATGCAAAATTTCAGTTTTACCCTAGTACATTCCCTTTGTTCATTTCAGGTGCCCTTAGCACTATTGTGACTGATATCGTTACCTTTGGGAACGGAAAGCCCCTTAAAATTTCCATTCTTCACCGAATATTTGCTTAGGATCCGTATGATTGTAGGGACTTCGGCGCCTCTATGACATACGCATCCTAGATCGATCGCGACTGGCAGAAGACTCGGCGTTTCTGTTGGCGAGAGATCCAACATCTATTATTTTAGCATTTCCTAATATTTGCTTAGGATTTGTATGGTTGTAGAGACTTCGGCGCCTCTATGACATACGCATCCTAGATCAATCGAGATTGGCAGAAGCCTCGGCGTTTCTGTTTGCGAGAGATCCAGCATCTATTATTTTAGCATTTCCTAATATTTGCTTAGGATTCGTATGGTTGTAGAGACTTCGGCGCCTCTATGACATACGCATCCTAGATCGATCGAGATTGGCAGAAGCCTCAGCGTTTCTGTTTGCGAGAGATCCAGCATCTATTATTTTAGCATTTCCTAATATTTGCTTAGGATTCGTATGGTTGTAGAGACTTCGGCGCCTCTATGACATACGCATCCTAGATTGATCGAGATTGGCAGAAGCCTCGGTGTTTCTGTTTGCGAGAGATCCAGCATCTATTATTTTAGCATTTCCTAATATTTGCTTAGGATTCGTATGATTGTAGAGACTTCGGCGCCTCTATGACATACGCATCCTAGATCGATCGAGATTGGCAGAAGCCTCGGCGTTTCTGTTTGCGAGAGATCCAGCATCTATTATTTTAGCATTTCCTAATATTTGCTTAGGATTCGTATGGTTGTAGAGACTTCAGCGCCTCTATGACATACGCATCCTAGATCGATCGAGATTGGCAGAAGCCTCGGCGTTTCTGTTTGCGAGAGATCCAACATCTATTATTTGCTTAGGATTCGTATGGTTGTAGAGACTTCGGCGCCTCTATGACATACGCATCCTAGATCGATCGAGATTGGCAGAAACCTCGGCGTTTCTGTTTGCGAGAGATCCAGCATCTATTATTTGCTTAGGATTCGTATGGTTGTAGAGACTTCGGCGCCTCTATGACATACGCATCCTAGATCGATCGCAATTGGCAGAAGCCTCGGCGTTTCTGTTTGCGAGAGATCCAGC
This sequence comes from Campanula takesimana, assembly GCA_026119855.1. NCBI lineage: Eukaryota > Viridiplantae > Streptophyta > Magnoliopsida > Asterales > Campanulaceae > Campanula > Campanula takesimana. The sequence continues at coordinate 230,156 of JAOWBW010001699.1, read as the reverse complement.
ATCTATTATTTTGGCGGTCAGCAGAAGCCTCGGCGTTTCTGTTGCGAGAGATCCAGCATCCATTATCCCACTTGCTTCAAATGACTTCATTTCCTAACGAATGTTCGTTCTTCATACAGGATAGTGCCCGTAGGTTTATTATCCCTAGCAAAAGTCCGATAACTCATTTTTCCCTAATCGCTCTGAACTACGACCGGCTTGATTCCTCGGAAGATACGTAGGAAACCTGAAAAGGTTCAGCCACCCGACCGGCGCGGTCGTCTCTCATCCCCATCATGTGCATTTTCCCCATCAGAGGACAGTCATTCTCAATTTCCCCATCAGATTTGAACTACGTTTGGCTTGATTCCCCCGCGGATACTTAGGTCGCCTGCCAAGGTTCAGCCGTTCCCTTACCTTTCATCTGTTTTGAAACTCATGTTTCAGACGGATCCTTATTTTATCGTCGACCCCACATTGCCTTGCAAGAAGCGTCGCCGAGGGGCTACTGTTAGTACCCGACCTGAAAATGAGTTTATTAGGGCTTTACCAAAAATACAAGGACTTTATAGGAATTAGAAACCTTGTAAAGACTTGTCCCGGATTCCCGAAATACCTCATTTGTGACAAAATCTATCAAAATAGGTAATTTATGGTTTCCTTAAAACCATGCAGAAACCCTAGCTTAAGAATCAAGTCAGCCAGCAGAATTGGCCACGCGGCCAACCTTGCCACGCCTTAACCTTGGCCACGCGGCCACATTCGCCCAAGCTCCAACCTTGGCCACGCGGCCAACATCGCCGCCGCCCTCCATCTTGGCCACGCGGCCACATCCGCCCCGGATGATCTGGACCGTCAGATCTCTCCATCAGTTTCCTATTTAAAGACCTCCCTTGCCTCATAATTGGGGGATCCGAATTTTAGAGCTTTCAAGTGACGATTTTTCTCCCAAATCAAGTCATTCAAGCCTCCAAGAACACTCTCAAGAATCCCAAGAAGATCCAAGGTTATTTCTTGTCAACAAAGGTAAGTGTTCTAACCTTTTCTTCATGTTCTTGCCATATTATTAATTTAGATCCATAATATTCATATTCTTAATATGTTTATTCATGTGTTCTTCATAATATTCATATTCCTAATATGTTTATTCATATGTTCTTCATAATATTCATATTCCTAATATGTTTATTAATGTGTTCTTCATAATATTCATATTCTTAATATGTTTATGTTCCTAACATCTTTATTCATATTTTCTTCATGACATTCATATGTTCATAATATGTTCTTCGCATGTTCTTCGTGTTCTTAGATTAAAACCTTATTTATGCTATATTTAGGGTTGCGATCTTCATGTTTGCATGTTATTTCATAGCCGATGATGATCAAGGGTTAATTAACCCGAACACGATCTAGGAACTACTTCTAAACCCTAATCTTTAGGTAATTCCCCATCATTATGCATGATCCCGATTCTTCTGCCTATTCTAAATTATTCTCGAACTACGCTGACCTGAGCTTCTCACATTGAGAGGAACGTAGGCAATCTTCGGATCCGGTCTCAATCACTAACACACTACATACACCACATCATGATAGAAAGACCGATCAATTCGGGCAATAGGAGTGATAACGTGAATATTCTTCTCTCGTTGTAATTTGACCCCCGAACCCATTAAACATGCTTTTTTCAAAGTTTTGGCTATAATTAAAACGGCGTGGCGACTCTCATATTTTAATGTTACTATGAATATTCCCAAATTCAAACACGCGTATTCACACCAAGACAACCTTTGATGGTGCAATATCTTGTTGAGCCTTTTGCAATCCCAAAGTTGACTCGGTGGGGAATTGACTTGCTGAGGAGATCCAATGTAGAGCTCGTGCAGTTGTCTTCTTTAGAGGCCGGAGATCTCCATTTCTTTTTCCCTTGTCTCTCTCACTCTCTCATTTTTTTATGACGCACCCTGTTTTTTGCCTAGACCGCCCTTTCGGGTTTTCAATCTAGCGGGCATCTCTTTTGCGTCTTTCATTTTGACTCGATTAATGAGAGAGTCTGCATTGAATCTAGCTGAGGAGTAAGACATGTGATTTTGCGGTGGAGACCTCTTGTCACTAAAGGTGAGTGACATTGACTTGATTAGGGAAGTGTCCCTAGTATTGACTTCATGTATTTGACCGTTTTTTGAATGACTCATGAAGGCAAGTAAGTCATTAAGAGAGAAGAGAAGGAAAGCCCCAATTTGATTGCAAGAAATTGGGAGTATGCAGAAAGAATAGAAGTCCCTAGACTCGACAAGGAACGCGAAATGATTCCAAATCTAAGAAAGTTGTTCAATCTTTTTGGTGATTAATTCATTGGCAAATGAATCGTACAAAGATGTCTTGACAAGTTCGAGATGAAGGCCGATCACCATAACGCGCTAGGGCTAAACATATCTTCTTTCTTGCATGAGACCGGACCCGTAGGTTGCCTATGTTCCTCCAGTGTAGAGGCTCAGGTCACCGTAGTTCTTGTGGATTCTCCATTCTTCATGATGGAATTGTTGCTTCGTAGCTTCGTTCTTTGTTGGTGGATGATGATGTTGATCTTCTTTGATTGAGGGGGATTTTTTTTTTTTTTTTGTGCTCTAACTTTTGCCTAGGTTGATTTGATGATTTCAACCTAGCGAGCTCTTTTTTTTTTTTTTTTTTTTTTTTGATCCCCCTTTGAAATCTTTGCTTGATTTTTCTCCATGCTTGATGTCTTGGATTCGCCGTTGTTGTTGATGTTGTTGCCTTCGTCACGATGTTTAGCCCCTAGGCGTTCAAGCGATGGCCTTCGTTCTAAAACTTGTTTAGACATCTTTTCATCATTTTGCCAAGAATTAAATTGAACAACTTGGAATTGTGTATGAGGACAAGAACGACTTTTATTTGATAAGATCGACTCAAACATTGACATGAGAAGGAAGAAAACTTAATGCACACAAAAGAGGACTTTGACTCTTTTTTTTTTTTTTTGTTTTTTTTTTTTTATTCCTACTACTAGGTAGAGAAAGAGAAACGGAGATTGCTGTCGTCGTCTTTGCCGTTGTAGTCTCCTTGCGGCATGATCTCTTGTTGAAGGCCCATTTTAAAACCAAGCTTTTTCCTTGATGGGTTCTTGCATGTTGCCATTCTCTAGCGGTTGCTTTTCACCCACAGTAAATTCGCCGTTGTCGATCAAATCTTGGATGATGTTTCGGAGAAGGAAGCACCCTTCGGTAGTATGGCCACTATGCTTGTGGTAGCCGCACCATTCACAATGTGCATGATTCTTCAGTATCGCCTTCGGCTTGTACCCTTCCAAAGGTTTGACCTTCCCACTTGCCACCAAAGTTTCGAATGCCTCGGCTTGGGTTACTCCTAGGAGAGGAGTGAAAACTCGGTTGTTGGTGGTACCTTTGTAGCTTTTGAGGGTCGGGCCACTTGAGCATGCTTTACCATTGAAATTTGCTTTGCCGTCGGTGAGCTCTTGCGAACGGGCTTTGAGTTTGGAAACCTCTTCCTCGTGAATTATTCTTTCATAATCAAGACGGGCCTTGAGTTCGGAAACCTCTTCTTTGTGAATCCTCTTGTCGATATCGAAACGGGCTTGCCACAAATTGTCTTTACGGCGGGCATCCTCGACAATCCTATCCATTTGTTCCCCCATTTATTTCATTATGTTGAGTAACCCTTCGTTGGACACGAAATCATTTCCACCGTTGTTGTTGTTGCCGTTGGAAGCCATTGGACCTATTGGAAGAACACGGTTGATCTTAGGTTGGCCCCACAAACACCTTTTGAGTAATATGATTAAACCCACAAACAAGGAAAAAGACTCAACCACATAGAGAAAAATGACTTTTTTTTTTTTTTACAAAGTCGGAAGGACGGAGTCCTTTTTTGGGGTTTCTAGAAAAATAGTGGAATCGTCACACTAGTATATAGACCTTCTCGCGGTCCCATATACTCATCGGATTCCACCACGCTTGTGATACCTACATGTGACGTGATTAAACTAAATTAATGTAGTAAATCATACATGCGGGGACGGATTTTTTATTTTCGTCCAAGATAGCCACTTTTGGGGACGGAGTTTTATTTCGTCCATTGCAACAAATTGGCATGTATGATTTGAAGACATTAGTTTAGGGAAATCTCGGTAAATGAACACCGACTTGAGTCACGGAGTGTTAGACCCTAGACTAGAATTGTGTGGCTTGTGCTCGGCTAAAGAGAGGCTTAAAGGTCACCCCCGGCATGTAGTCTTGAACTACGCCACGGGCTGAGGTTGACCGCTTCGAAAGAGTCAAGGTCGGGTGGAGCTTGAAACTTTCTAGGACGGGCCACGACGGGTTTGGGGTTGAACATTGTGCGACTCGATAGTGAGCAATTGATAAGAATATGTGCATGTAGTGTGAGGTCTAACATGTGACAAAACATTTTTTTTTCAAAAGAAATAAAAAAAAAACAAATAAGCACATAATTACAACTTTCGAATCACCCGTGTGACCGATAAAACAAACAGAAAATAAAAGAAGTTCTGTGCAGGCCCGGTGCCCACACATTGTCATTCTGCTCTGTTCTGTTTTCTGTGCACTGTTCTGTTCTGGGAATGCACCCAGAAGCGCGCGCATTGGGTGGCCTATGCGGAAGGCGCGCGCGGTAGACAAAGAGGGGCAAAGGCGCCCGATTCTGGACAGTACCTGCGAATCAGTGGGTTCAAGGGATTGCCTTGACCCTAAATAAAAAATTCTTTCCCCTGCAGTAATTGTTAGCACAGAAACATGGAATTGAAGGACAAGAAAGGAGGCGGGCGATTCTGGTAATTGGGGTCGGACGCGCTCGCTTTAGGCCAAGAAGGCCAGAGGCGCGCGCTTCCCACCCTTTTTACCAGAATGCCCAGAAAACAGTAATAAGAACACCAAAAGTTAAGAACGAAAGTTTAACCCTCTAATAACTCCCCAGCAGAGTCGCCACTGTAGATACCCCGGGAAACCCCCGCTTGGCTAGGGCGGTGAATTATCCTAAGATGTCTACTTGATTTTAAGAGTCGCCACCCACGTTTTAGAGGAACGCGAGAAAACCTAAGAAAATAGCCTTTTTTTATTGATCACGAAACTAGAGATTCAAGGAAGAAGGGTTCGGGGGTTAGGTGACGGAGTGGGAAGTACTTAAACACCCACTTCGCCCGGCTTAAGCCGGTCTTGCTACTTTTGGTGTTCTAATATTTACATGTCCTTCAATTAATTAAATAGAAATGTGCTAACAATTATAATGAAAAGAAAAGGGAAAAGAATGATTTTATTGATTTAATGCTAAATATTACATGTAATAATTATGCTAGACAATTACATGAAGAGATGAAAATGGTGAATTAAAATGTAGTTTGGAATGTTGGGATGTAACCTTGGTCAAACTTCAATAGTGAAGTGGCCTTTTAATTGTATCCCTTTTTATGGAGATTGCATACTCACTTAGAAGAGATGAGAAGATGAAGAAAGGAAATAAGACTTAGAATTTATAAGAAGAGAATAAACCTTGTACCTTATGCTTGAATGGAGAAGAACCAAATCTTTGTGTTGACCACTTCTTGAAAAATAGACTTTTTGTGTGTTTTGAAGTATGTTTGTGTTAAGAAATCATCATCTCCTTTCATGATGGAATGAAGAGGTTTATATAGGTGTTGGAGAAGTGTTTGTGGTCACAAAGATTTCCATTCCCCGGATCAAGCCAAGGCATAATGGTCTTGGGGGTTACAAATCAGAAAAGGAGGGAGATTTGGCAAAATCTGAGATTCTGGAAGCGGGAAGCGCGCGCTTCCCACCACCCCTATGGGAGGAGCACGCCTCCCACAAAGGAGGGCAAAGGCGTGCGCATCCCAGCTTCAGGAAATTCATATTTCAGCCCAAAATTTAACCCCGTTATGCAGTTAAGCCCCAAAACTAACGGAATTAGTCCAAAAACTTAACGAACATCACGAAAGTCAACAAAAACAAAGTAAACAAAGACTCAAGGTTGACTTTGTCACTTAGTCAAATCCAAGACTAACGGAGTAAGTCAAGAACTTAACGGAAAGTAACAAAAGTTAACGGAAAGTAACAAAACATAACAGAAGAGAGGAAGATAGAGAATGTGTATGCAATCGGGACATGAGAGGTCCAAGGCGGGGTGTCTACACCTTATTCAAAATAAGAAATATACATAATCTTCTGATCAAGAAACAAAAATAATATTTCTACTTAAAGTAGGAACATCTCAACAATGTTCACAACAAATATGAACCCACTAGGTACAGACGAGTTTTTTGCCATACAGACACGCGTACTATCAGATTATTTCAAATTCCCACTTGTACTCTCAAAACTCCCAATGTAACCTGCGTACTTTAGTTAATTAACAATTCAACCATGTTTTTTAACTGGTGTTAAAAACTTAACGGGTGAGTCCACGTAGGCGTCCGGTTGGCATTTTTCACACTGATGTGGAAGTTTCGGGGGGCAAAGGGTATTACATTTAAACTTTTGACCTTTGAAATATATTTCTTAAATATAAAGGGATTCTCAAACTTGTCGGATTGAAAGACTAATCTAGAATCAGCCTTACTCAGTAACGAGCCTGAAACTAAATTCTTGCGAATGTCTGGAACATGTAGTACATCCACTAGCGTCAGCTCCTTGCCTAAAGTCATTTTCAGCACAACTTTTCCAAGTCCAACGACAACGGAAGTAGCGGAGTTTCCCATATACATCTTCCGTTCGTTGATAGGAGTGTAGGATGAGAAGCTCTCCTTGTCGGCATATATGTGGCGGGTATCTCCAGTGTCTATCGACCACTCTCTCGGGTTATCATCCAACTTTGCCATGTTGGCTTCAAACACCATGGCGGCTAGATCAAGATCTATGTCATAAATGAAGTTAGCTTCATTCCTGTTAGCCCTTCGGTCTTATTTCCTTGGATGACGACAATCCTTAGACATGTGACCGGATTTGCCACAATTGTAGCAAGCACCTTTGAACTTTTTCCCAGAGCCCTTCTTGGCATCTCCAGAGGGCTTTCTTTTTCGGTTTTGGTGCTTGACTCATCAAGATAGACCTTTGCCTCCACCTTTCCCTTGGCATACTTCTCTTCAGCCTTGCAATTATTTTCCTCAATCTGAAGCCGAATCAGCAAGTCTTCAAGACTCATCTCCTTGCGCTTATGCCTGAGATAGTTCATGAAGTCTTTCCACCCTGGTGGTAGCTTCTCAATGATTGTTGCCACCTTGAATGGTTCATTCAGTATCATCCCTTCTGCTGCTAGGCCGTGAAGTATGAGCTGAAATTTATCTACCTCGCTGGTCACCGTTTTGGTGTCCACCATCTTGAAGTCAAGAAACTTACCGACGATAAATTTCTTTGACCCGGCATCTTCAATCTTGTACTTCCTTTCCAAAGAGTTCCATAACTCCTTAGCTATAGCCACTAGACTGTACACACTATAAAGTGTGTCATCTAGGATGTTGAGAATGTAATTCCTACACAAGAAATTACAATGTTCCCAAACATCCTTTGCAACCCGCCTTTGCGGATCAGGATCATCATTAGCCACTTCAGGAGAGTCATTTTTCCAGAAATTTTGAAGGCTAAGGGTGGTCAAGTAGAACAACATCTTTTGCTGCCATCTCTTGAAATCCACCCCGGTAAACTTCGATGGTTTCTCACCATGTGACGGGTGAGTCGGAGCAAGGACATGAGTAACATTCTGATTTGTTCTGGATTTGGAGGGGGAGTAACCCCGGATTAATGGGTGGTATCTTTATCGGTTGTCATTCTTCAAGAAAACAAAATTTCTTCTTGCGATTGTTGGTAAAACTTATGAGCCTTTCTTGAAAATGACGAAAAATACTAAATAAAATGGGACGGACTTTAGTCGAGGCTTGTGTTAGACACAATCTCCGCAAGAAGAAATTACCCCGCACAGGTGCTAACGGATTAACGACAATCTTCTCTAAGATGCAACGAATTTAACAATCGTTAGCAGAAGCACTTCAAACTAACAACTTCGACGAACAAAGTTTAATGCTCGAAACTTCTGGACTTGAAGGGAATAATGTTTCAATATGACTCTCTCTCAGATTACTCTAATGCTCTGGATGTTGGAATGAAATTCATTGGCAATCTGGGGGGACTATTTATGGATGTTGGAATGAAATTCATTGGCAATCTGGGGGGGACTATTTATAGTTTTCCAAGAGTTACAGGTGCCTTTCTGGGAATAGGCACAATTCCATCTGGATGAATCCTAGCCGTCCGATCGCACCCGATTCATGGAACCGCCCCAACCCATACACGAACGGGTGCAAACACCCATTCTGACCCGACCCATGCCTCCGAACCACCGTTGACTTTGTCAAAAGGTTAAGGCTCCACAGCTCCCAGCGACCGATGCGTACATGAAAAGTGTGCTCATTCCACCCTTCGCGGGTTGTGGGTCAATATGGAGCTAGTCCAAAATTAGCTCAATTGATCATTAGCTAGCATGGTTGGCCCAAATGCCCACTTAGCTTGTATGGTAGGAAGCCCACACTTGATTGATACCACTTTAGATGAGCTATATTAAATACTCTTATATTTTTCATTTTCCAACCAATGTGGGATACATGGCTTTCCATATTTCCAACTCTTTATAAACTCATTTCAAGTTGCATACTTTGGGCATTAATTTCTCATTCAATCAGAAATGGTTTTGAGTAAATAAATGCATTTTCCTAATCTACATGAACGACATAAACCGACTTGGTTAAAGGGGACCCATAAACTCTGGGCTCACATACCATAAGGCACATCCAAAGAGGCCTACAATCTTATATGCCGACATACATTAGGCCGAACAGGCAGCCCTTGCCTAGGCCGAGGTCCAATAAACCTAATCCATAGCCGACCTCTTTGAAGAGGCCAAGATAGATGACGGGCCGACTTACCAGTCAAAACCTCCCATTATCGCAGGGAGTCCACTTACAGAGTTTGATTATAACTCTAACAGTGGAGATCCTTATCTGAACAAGGATATCTCTTCTACAAGACAACTGGGAAACCAATCATCCTTATCCGGAGTCTATCTCTAAGGAATACGAGTCCCATAGTAATACGGGCTCCCTAGCTTCTCTAACAAGTTAGGACTCATTCACCCGCACCTATAAAAACAGGTCCTCACAACAAGAGACGGGTAATGAACTCTTTGGCTCAAAACTAGTCAACTGATTTCTCTATTCATTCACCCGTATTCTTACTCTCACGCCGTAGGGCCTTCGCCGGTGAAGCCCTGGCGCAGTTTACATTTGTTCATTGTGCGCAGATCCGATCGGGGAATATCTTATTGCTGGATTTATCTGAATCGCTAGTCGGAGGGCTGATTCGACATGTTTTGGCAGCATCAGTTTGGTTCCATTGCGGGGAAGTGTCGTTGGAGAATCTCTGTTCGGAAAACCATAAATTTCCCCATGTCTAGAACTCACGTCGACGATCGGGAAGCTAGCGTTGCACCAGATGCTAATCTCAATCTGCCACCTCCTAACGTGGCAAATGACAATGTTCTGAATCAAGGCCTCCCTCCTCCACCTCAGGGAGGCGGGATGCACACCCGTTCCAGAGGGCCGGCGCCTGAAATTGCTCACCAGTATGGACGACGGAGACAGACGACTTCACGTCCTTAGCTTACCGAGGCTGGCCCTTCTAGACCGGCACCAATTGATCGTAGGGCGTTATTACATCAGAATCTCTCAACCCTTCAGCAACTAGCTGAAGCTCAGAGGGCTCTCCTAGAATTTGATCATGACCACTCCTTCGCACCCTTCACCCAGCCCTCTGGCACAAGAGGAGCTTTAGGAGGGGGAGAAGAAGTGACCGAAGGGGGAACACATGCACTGAGGACAGACGTCATCAGGAACCGCGTGACGCGCCCCCAGGAAATTGAGCTGCTCTACCAAGCCGACTAGAAGGTCGACTTGGCCCAATTAATCCCGATGGAAGATATCTGAGGGATCAAATAAACCGTAGGAGAGAGGAGGAGGCAGAATCTCCAGATGTGAGATTTCTAGGAGAAAGGCGACGATGGCAAAATCAAGATCAAGTCCCACCCAGACATGAGCCACCTCGTCATACTCCTCCAAGACGACCTCGTGATGATCCAGACACAAGTCGTGTTATTGGAAGGGGCCGAGACAGTGAAAGAGACAGGCCGAGAAGCTCCCATCGCAGCTCAGGGTTCAGTGAGCAGATCATATTGGATTTGCAGGAGAGGATGGACAATATAAAGATGAACCAGGGGAAGAGGAAGCCGAAAACCGACTACGACGCAATGCGTCCGTTTGCTCAGTGGATAAAGGATCTCTACCCAATCCCCAGTTGAAGCTTCCCCACCTGGACAAGTATTCTGGGAGTTCAGATGCCATGGACCACCTCCAGTCTTTCGAAGGAATGATGGCCTTGGTTTCCAACAAAGACGACGTACTTTGCAAGGCCTTTGCTAGTACGTTAGTTGGAGCAGCCAGGTCTTGGTTTATCGACTTAGAGAGAAGAAGCATCAACTCCTTTTCCAAATTGAAGTCAAGTTTTCTAGAGTATTTCGCCACTGCCGGGGCTAGAAAGAAAAGATTATCGGATCTGGCAAACATAGTTCAGGGAAAGAACGAGTCGACTATGGACTTTTATAATAAGTTTAGAGACTTAGCTGACTCAATAGAAGAGAGACTTATAGACAGGGAAATCATAATGTGCTTCTATAATGGGCAAAGATCAGACGAGCTCACCTATGAATTGTCGGTAAGAGAACCTCTTACAAAATCTGAGCTGTACCAGATGGCCTACGCGACAGCCACTGCTGAGGAAAAAAAGAAACTGATGTCCGGATACAGAGATCGAGACCGAGAAGGGGAATGTAGGCCACTCACTCCTAACTCGGTCCAGGGTACCAGTGGAAGTGGTAACCGAGGGAAGAACAGAACGAGAACGACTGAGGTCTTTACTCCTCTTACCAAGACGATTTCCGAGATCATGAACCTGGTGAATCTCCCAAATCCAAAACCCCTTAAAGATAACCCAAAGTTCCCACGAGACACCAGTAAGTACTGTGCCTACCACCGAGATAACGGGCACGAGACGGATAACTACTTTGCCCTAAAGAAAATACTACAGAGGTGGGCCGATCAGGGGAAACTAAATGAATACTTAGCAAAGAAAGACAACAAACGTCCGAGAGAGGATGAGAAAATGGATGACCGCGAAGACAAGCCACCTCGGGCAAAACTGATTGGTGTAATTAGAGAGGAAATCCCTTCCAACACCAAGTTAAAAGAGCAGATCTATGAGCTAAGCAAGGTTTACCATATCCCCCCTTGGATTCACAAAGGGGAGGAGGTGATTAGTTTTTCCCCTAATGAGCTAGCCGGAAACAGGGCCATGAGAGAACAGCCGTTGGTCATCACAGGCTGAATCGACAACTGCGAGTCGGAAAGGCTCTTAATAGATTCTGGGGCCGCTAAAGACGTGATCTATTACAGAACCTTCAAAGAGATGGAGTTGCCAGACACCATGCTGACCCCTTACAATGGGAGACTAGAGGGATTTACAAACCACAAAGCCGAGGCTAAGGGAACCGTAGACTTGGTACTAGAAGTCGGCGAATACCCCTACAAAACATCGGCAACGATTACCTTCATCGTTATGGATTTGGAAAGTGACTACCATGCCATCCTCGGCTCCCCTAGTCAGGGAAAACTGGGAATGGTTGCCTCCCTCCCTCACCAAAGGGTGAAATTCCCAACCCCAGAAGGCATAGGCTGCGTCCTCGGCAACCCCAAACACTTTTTAGAGCACGTGATGAGGTCAAGAAAGGCAAAAACCAAGATGGAAATTTACACTCCAGAAAGAAATATTACTATATCAAATCGACCACGGTCACTACATCAGCCCCTAACATCGGCGTGATAACAGTAGACATACCTGAGGAATGGGTCGTACTGGATGCTGAAAATACCATGACAGAGACCGAGGTGACCTAAGGGTTGGAAGGATATGGTTGTATCTCCATGAACACACCTTCGGACGAGCCGAGTGACTCGGGCCTCGCCCTCGTCCCAAGCTCGGGGGCCATAATACCGGCCCACATGGATGCCGAGATTGACAGACTTCTAGATATGGAGAATTTGAGCCTAGAAGGAAAAGGCAAGGAAAAAGTAAAGCAAATCATCGTGGAAACCTTGTAGTTCAGGGACGGTCCCATGCTAAGACCAGTCGACTAGTTGTATGATGTCGTCATCAACCCCGACTACCCAGAACAGAAGGTACGAATTGGGAAATAACTTTCCCCGGAAGAGAGAGAAGAAATCATCAACCTGCTAAAAGACAACCTAGATGTGTTTTCTTGGAAAGTCGAAGACATGGTTGGAGTTAAAGAAGCCATTGCTCTCCACAAACTAGAGGTGGACAGTTTTTTCAAACCCGTCAAGCAAGGACAAAGGGTCTTTTCTATAGATAAAGAACAGGCAATCCAGACCGAGGTGGATAAATTGATGAAGGCTGGGATCATACGAGAAGCGACATACCCGAGTGGATAAATTGATGAAGGCCCAGAAGGCCAGAGGCGCACGCTTCCCCCATCAGGGATCAGAATGCCCAAAAAATGTACACTTTGATCAGAAACGCAAGTTTAACCCTCAAACGTCCCCAGCAGAGTCGCCACTGTAGATACCCTAGGAGGGCCCACTCGCTGGCTAGAGCGGTGGAAGGATCCTAGGATGTCTATTTGTGTTTTAGAGTCGCCAGCTATGTTTTAGAGGAACATAAGAAAAACCTAATGTATAGCCTAAGTTTGATTATGAAAACAGAGATTCTTGTTATGAGGATCGGGGGTTAGGTTTCGAGATGGGAAGTACTTAAACACCCATCTCGCCCAACTAATGTTGGTCTTGCTTGATCAAAGGCTACATAAATAAAATGATGTTCTTCCTATTCTTAACTATAATAAAGGGGGGTTTAAAAAATGGGTGTTTGAAATGTAGGGAGATAACTCCTTGACTAGCTTCAATGAAGTGAAGTAGTCTTTGTTGTCATGTCCCAAAATGTTTGGGTGATTGCACTTTTGATTAAAGTAGAAGAAAGAGAGGAGAGATGAAGTAGAAAGGAGAGAAGAGAGTAGTCTTTTACTTATACTTCAAAGAACTTCAAATACTTCTTAAAGAGTTTCTTGGGAAATGCCTTGCAAGTATAATTGTGTAGAGTTTTCTTAATGATCCAAAATCCTCCCCCTTTTCAATGGTGAAATGGAGGGGTTTATATAGGTAAAAGAGATGTGTTTTTGGTGCCAAAACCAAGTCACAAAGGTCAGTTTCCCGGGCAAATCCTGTTAAAAGGAGCAAGGGAGAGATTCTTGGACAGAAATCTGTAACTGACACCCAGGTGCACGTGCCTGTAGATACCCTGGGGGAACCACGGCTTGGCTAGAGCGCGTGAATCACCTAGGATGTCTAAATGTGTTTTAGAGTCGCCACCCACGTTTTTGAGGAACGTAAGAAAACCTAATGTTTATGAGCCTAAGTTTGATTTACGAAAACAGAGATTCTTTGGGATGAGGGGGTTCGGGGGTTAGGTTACGAAATGGGAAGTACTTAAACACCCATTTCGCCGAGCAAAGTCGGTCTTGTTTGTTCATAATTCACTTTTAAAGATAAATGTGTTCTTCCTATTAAAATGATGATAAAAAAAGGGGTTTTAGAGTTTGAAATGTAGGGAGATGACTCCTAGGCCAATTCAATGTAATGAAAGGACCGTTGGTGTCATGTCCCAAATGGGTTTTGGGTGATTGCACATTTGATTGAAGAATAAGAAGAAGAATAAGAAGAAGAAGAAGAAGAAGAAGAAGAAGAAGAAGAAGAAGAGAAGAAGAAGAAGAAGAAGAAGAAGAATAAGAAGAAGAGGAGAAATGTTTAAGACATTTACCTATAGTATCCTTCAAAAAGAACCTCTTGTAAATCCTTGAAGAAGAGGTTGAATACTTTGTTGAAGAAGTCCCAAGAAAAGGTCAAGGAAAGAAGTGAGTAAAAAGGTTTGAAGGTAATGATTTCCAAAAGTCCTCCTCCAAAGATGGATTGGAGGGGTTTTTATAGTTGAAAAAGGACTGTTTTTGGAGCCAAACGGAGTCTCCAAGAAATCTTTCCCGGGAAAATCATGTATAATGAGCAAGGGAGAGATTCTTGGGCAGAATTTGTAACTGACACGCCCCAGAAGCGCGCGTATCGCACCTAGGCGGCGAAAGGCGCGCGCGTCTGGCCTCAAGTGGCGGAGGCGCGCGACTCTGAGAAACAAACTTTGACAGAATGGACTAGAAAGTTAGAACTATTATTCAGTTTAGTCCCGAGACTTAACCAATGTAACAGAAACTAACAGAAAACACTTAAAAGAGGGAGAAACACAAAATCAAGTGTGCAATCGAGGTGAGCGGTCCAAGGCGGGGTGTCTACAGAGCCCCTCGGCAGCGTGGATTGCGAAGCAAACGCGCCGACGAAAGACAGACATCCGCCTAGGAAATCACCAAGAAAAAAGAAAGACTCGATGAAAGAAGTAATTTGAAATTGCGGGGGATAGAGGTGCGCTCCCTGTGTGAGCGGCTTCGAGAGATAAAGGTGCGCTCCCTGTGTGAGCGGCTTTGCCAATAGCGGGATCTGTTTGCTGATAGCGGGATCCGTTTGCTGGAAGCGGGATCTGTTTGCTGATAGCGAGATCGGTTTGCTGGAAGCGGGATCTGTTTGCTGAGAGCGAGATCGTTTGCTGGAAGCGGGACCTGTTTGCTGATAGCGAGATCCGTTTGCTGGAGTGCGGGACCCGGAGGACGTTTGCTGAAGTGCGGGACCCGGAGGACCGTCTGCTGAAGTGCGGGACCCGGTGTAGATACCCCGGGGGAACCACGGCTGGCTAGAGCGGTGAATTATCCTAGGATGTCTAACTTGTTTTAGATTGTTTAGAGTCGCCACCTATGTTTTGAGGAACATAAGAAAAACCTATTGATTGTAGCCTAAGTTTGATTACGAAAACAGAGATTCTTTGTTTTGAGGTCCGGGGGTTAGATTACAAGATGGGAAGTACCGAAACACCCATCTCGCCAAACTTAAGTTGGTCTTGCTTGATCAAAATCTACATGAATGAAAATGTTCTTCTTCTTCTTCTTTAAGTCATAAAAAGGGGGTTTAAAATAGGATTTGGAATGTAGGAGATAACTCCTTAACCAACCTCAATGAGATGAGGTGATCATTAGAGTCATGTCCCAAAATGATTTGGGTGATTGCACATTTGATTAGAGTAAAAAAAGAGAGAGGAGATGAAATAGAAAAGAAAGGAAAAGATGGACTTTTACCTACAATTTGAAGACCTTCAAGTATTGCTTGATGAAATCCTTGGAGAACTTTTAGAAAGTGATTTTGGTATAGGTTTTGTAAGTTCAATTTTTGGTTCCTTTCGATGATTTTTTCCGATCCTCCAAAATGGAGGTAAAGAGAGGTTTTTATAGGTGAAAGAGGGGTGTTTTTGGTGCCAAAACTTAGTCACCAAAAAATCCTTCCATGGCAAAATCCTGTAAATTGAGCAAGGGAGAGAATCCTGGCCAAAAATCTGTAACTGACGCCCAGAGGCGCGCGCTTCCTGCTTTGGGGGAGGGAGGCGCGCGCGCCTGGCTCCTCCTGTCAGAGGCGCGCGACTCAGAGAAGGCAATTTTGACAGAATGGACTAGAAAGTCAGCCCTGTCATTCAGTTTAGTCCCTGGAATTAACGAAATCAGTCAGGAGTCTAACGGAAGTGACAGAAACTAACGAGAAACACTTAAAATGGGGAGAAACACAAAATCAAATGTGCAATCGGGGTGAGCGGTCCAAGGCGGGGTGTCTACAGAGCCCCTCGGCGACGTGGATTGCAAAGCAAAACGCGTCGACGAAAGTTAAAAACACCCGCCGAGGACATCACCAAGAAAAGGCAAAGACTCGATGAAAGCAGGAATTTGAAATTGCGAGAGATAGTGGTGCGCTCCCTATGTGAGCGGCTTTTGTTGATAGAGGGGGTGGCATGATCCGTTAGGTGAACCTGCCGGCTGAATGTTTTGAATGAGGCCGTTAGTGAACCGGTTTGATGAATCCGTTAGTGAATCCCTTGGATGAGTCCGTTGGTGAACCCTTGTTGACGAATCCGTTGGTGAATCCGTTTGATGAATCCGTTAGTGAATCCCTTGGATGAGTCCGTTGGTGAACCCTTGTTGACGAATCCGTTGGTGAATCCGTTTGATGAATCCGTTAGTGAATCCCTTGGATGAGTCCGTTGGTGAACCCTTGTTGACGAATCCGTTGGTGAATCCGTTTGATGAATCCGTTAGTGAATCCCTTGGATGAGTCCGTTGGTGAACCCTTGTTGACGAATCCGTTGGTGAATCCCTTTGATGAATCCGTTAGTGAATCCCTTGGATGAGTCCGTTGGTGAACCCTTGTTGACGAATCCGTTAGTGAATCCGTTTGATGAATCCGTTAGTGAATCCCTTGGATGAGTCCGTTGGTGAACCCTTGTTGACGAATCCGTTAGTGAATCCGTTTGATGAATCTGTTAGTGAATCCTTGGATGAGTCCGTTGGTGAACCCTTGTTGACGAATCCGTTGGTGAATCCGTTTGGTGAATCCGTTAGTGAATCCCTTGGATGAGTCCGTTGGTGAACCCTTGTTGACGAATCCGTTAGTGAATCCGTTTGATGAATCCGTTAGTGAATCCCTTGGATGAGTCCGTTGGTGAACCCTTGTTGACGAATCCGTTGGTGAATCCGTTTGATGAATCCGTTGGTGAATCCCTTGGATGAGTGCGTTGGTGAACCCTTGTTGACGAATCCGTTAGTGAATCCGTTTGATGAATCCCTTGGATGAGTCCGTTGGTGAACCCTTGTTGACGAATCCGTTAGTGAATCCGTTTGATGAATCCGTTAGTGAATCCCTTGGATGAGTCCGTTGGTGAATCCCTTGGATGAGTCCGTTGGTGAACCCTTGTTAACGAATCCGTTAGTGAATCCGTTTGATGAAATATTGCTTTGAAGTCTCGTGCCATTTGGAGTCACACTTGACTTTTTTCTTTTTTTTTTGAATTGTGGGGTACGGGCACAGTTGACCGCGACCAGAAAAATGTTCCTGCTGGGGATGAAATGTTGAGATTGACTCTTGAGGGGGGTGTGGCACCGCGACAGAACTTAGGGAGTTCGGAATTTTGAAGAGGACAGCCTACTTTTGAGTGGGAGTTTCTATCCTACTTTCGATTTTTGACATGCCTTAAGGGCGGACCAGAAAAAGGTGTGCCCAACTGGGTGTCCGAGGATCGGGACAGTGTCTTGATTTAGGCTGGAGATCTCTGACAAGGCCCTTTTCTTGAAGCGATTTAGACCTGGGAGGCGCGCGCCTTCCTATGTAGGCTTGGGACGCGCGCGCACTTCAGACTGCCGGCGGGTGGCGCGCGCGTCTGGGTGGCGGAATTCCGGGCTTGACATTTGCTGACAAAAGAGCCCCAACAGCTATAATATCATCTTCTGTTCGACCACTTGATTCTCACAGCTCCTTTCTGCCATTTTGAACATCATATTATTGATTAACTTCGCTTGTGATCAACATTTTCCATGGCTTCCAATTCTTTTGGCCTTGATGCCAAGGTCGTTAGTGCGTATGAAAAGGACTTGGGCACTTTTGTGTATTCTTTCAAGACCCATCCCAAGAAGGCCTTCATTAAAGACTTCGGGTTCCGAATTCTTTTCACTTTGCGGACGTTGAAACCGGATTGGGATTTGTTGAGAGCTGCCGCGGCTTTCTGGGATTGCGACAGCCATACTTTCAACCTTTCAGCTAATGAAATGGTGCCGACTGTTGATGATTTCGGGGCCATCCTTGGCATGCCTTTGGCCGGTCGGATTGCCGTCCC
This sequence comes from Campanula takesimana, assembly GCA_026119855.1. Taxonomy (NCBI): domain Eukaryota; kingdom Viridiplantae; phylum Streptophyta; class Magnoliopsida; order Asterales; family Campanulaceae; genus Campanula; species Campanula takesimana. Next base: position 212,208 of record JAOWBW010001699.1, on the reverse strand, counting down.
TAAATATCATCGTGGTGCCATCGACTCTTGGGTTGGGTTACTGAATCTCTCTATTGAGGACGTGAGGAAGATGTTTCATGGCACCGTGATTGACATAACTGAGTTGCCGATGTTCTTCAGTTTACACTCGGAGGACCCGATGGTTCAATCTTTCAAAAGAAATGCCATGGCCGTTTGTCTCTTCAGCGAAGTACTGTTTGTTACACCTTTCGGGACTGCGGACGTGCAGTTGGCTGAGATTATTTGCAAGCTAAGGAGCAGCAATTTAGTGTAATCCCTCTTATTGTAGGGGAGACGTTGCACGGCCTTGATGAGTTACATAGGACGGGCAAGATGTGTCGGGGAAGCCCTTTTCTCTTGACCATATGGCTCCGAGAACACTTCAGAATTTATTCTCCGGATGGTGATTTGTCTCCTTTTGCTGTTCATAGGAGGAAGTTGTTGATCTGGGATTTATCTGAAGATGATTGGAAGAAATTCTTTGCCTCTCGGGTGACCGTCGATATTGAGTGGTGTCCTCCTTCTTGGGGTCTTCGTCCTTTTGTGGAATGGACTCTTGGTTTTCAGCACGTGGTTGTACCCGGTTTGAGAGATTCTTCATTTTACCAGCCAGAGCGGGTTCTGCGGCAGTTCGGTCGCCAACAGACAATTCCTTTTCCGAGGGATGGAATGCTTCGTCCAGTTGCTTACATGGGTCCTGACTTCTCGAGTGAGCTTCAGTCGGCTTGGGGAGATGACCGCAATCGTTGGGCTTTCGCTCCTCTGCATCGGGGGAGTGTCTTCCTTCCCGAGAGCTACTTGGATTATTTATTTGGCACCCTTTACCGTGGCATCACTTGGGTTGATGTGCTTCGTGCCGAGTTGTTGGGACAGGGTTTTGAGCCTAGCAGCACTTTGAGATATAGGGAGGCTGCTGCTGATTCGAGTAACATTCTCGTTGACCCTTTCGGTACTCCTTTGGATGAATTTTATTCTAGGAGACGTGTTGCAGCACAGAAGGTTTCGGTGCGTATTAGTGCTCCTTTGTTACCCAAGAAGAAAAGGATTGAGAGACGATCGGGTGGTCCTTCGAAAGCTAAGAGAAAATTGGATTTTTCTTAGTACCCTAAGAGATCGTAATTAGACCACTTTGTTTTAGGATTTAATGTTTTGATGTCTCTTGTTGCTTAATAAATCCGTTGTTATGGTTTGAATAATTCATTGAATGAATAAAAATTGCATTTTGTTATTTGAAGTGAATTGGGTATTTTTGATATGTTTTAGACCGCACCCGAAGGTTGCCTACGTTCCTCCAGTTGGGAGGCTCAGGTCTTCGTAGTTCAAATAAACAAAGACCATTTTTTTTTTTTTTTATTTGTTGTGCACCCTGTTTTTTGCCTAGACCGCCCTTGCGGGTTTTCAATCTAGCGGGCTTTTTTTGCACGTGCTCTAATTTTTGCCTAGGCCGCCCTTGCGGGTTTTCAACCTAGCGAGCGATTTTTTTTTTTTTTTTTTTTTTTTAAATGGTCTTTGTTTATTAAGCGTAGAACCTCTTGAGCTTGTCGAGGTTGACCTCCTTTGGCAGCTGGTCACCATCTAAATCCACGAGCCGGACTGCACCACCGTTTAGTATCTTTTTGACCACGTACGGACCGATCCATCGGGGTCCCCATTTCCCCAGGGGATTCATGGCATTAGGAGGATGTTGTCTTAAGACCAAATCTCCCACATTGATGTTTCGAGGCTTCACTTTTTTGTTGAAAGCTCTTGCCATCCTTTCCTGATATGCCCTCGTGCGTTCGAGTGCTCTTAACCTTTTCTCGTGAGTAAGGCTAGCTGTTCGTATCGACTTTGCATCCAGTTGACCTCGTTGACTTGATTCTCGAGGAGGACCCGTAGAGATGGGACCTCAAGTTCGATAGGGAGTACGGCTTCAGAACCATAGACCAATGCATAAGGAGATGACTTGTGCTTGGTGATCTTGTATTCCACCAAAAGTGCATCCATTTCCTTCACCAGTGAGAGACGTTGTCGGAAATGATTTCATGAGGCACGCCGTATCGGCACATGATATTAATCTTTACAAATTCGGCCACTTTCTTGGCGTTGAGGGTTCGATAGGCTTGTGCCTCGACCCACTTTGTGAAGTAGTCGACTGCCACTAGGACGAATGACTGCCCATTGCTCGGCAGGATGAACTTTACCGATGATGTCTTCCCCCAACAAGAGAAAGGCCAAGGTGTGACCATGTTGTAAAGTTGTGAGGAGGGTGGAGCATGTTGCAGATTAGCGTGGAATTGGCACTTGGCACACCTTTTGACTTTCTCGATACAGTCTCGTTCCATAGTGCTCCAATAGTAACCAATGCGAAGTATCTTTTGACTAGCATAAACCCATTCATGTGGGGTCCACATTCTCCTTCGTGCACTTCACACATTATCTCTTGAGCTTCGGTCTCATTGGCGCATAGGAGATTGATCCCGTCGTGGTGCCTTTTATAGACTCGGTCCCAATCAGTACGTACCGAGAGGCTAACCTTTGCAGAGCTGCTTGAGATTTCTTATTGATGTTCTCGGCATAAGTGCCGTTTTGAGGAAGTTCATGATATCCGAATACCACGGAGAGTTTGTTTGAACCTCGTTGATCTCGATACTCATGCAATATGCCGGACTGTTCCTTCGAGCAATTTGAAAGGCTTCACCATTTCCCTTTGGGCATTTCAACTAATGAAGCTATAGGGCCAGTGCATCGCGAAGCGATTCTTATCCCTTGGCAGGTAGTTGAAAGTGATCTCTTGGAATTGTTCAACCAGTTCTTCAAGGTGCTGACCATACTGTTGGAGAGTCGGGTCTTGGGTTCGCCATTTACCCGATTGCTGATTGATAAGGAGCAAAGAGTCGCCGAACACTTCTAGTTCCGTGACGTTTCTTTCGAGAGCTGCTTCGAGCCCTGCTATGCATGCTTCGTACTCGGCAATGTTGTTGGTAGCTTCGAATTCCAGGCGTATGGCAATGGGAGTGTAGATGTCTTTGGATCGACAAGCAATACCCCTATACCAAAACCGTGTTTATTGGCGGCGCCATCGAAAAAAAGTTGCCACTTGTTCTTCCTCGGTGCAGTACAAATTAAATGCTCGTCGGGGAACTGTACATCTTCCCCCTTCACTTCGTCACACGGGAATTCGGCAAGCTGGTCACTGAACACTTCCCCCTGACGGATTTTAGTGTGACGTAAGTGATATCATAGCCGGCGAGCATGAAGTACCATTTGGCTATTCTTGTTGACATGAAAGGCTTCTCGAAGATGTAGCGGAGCGGGTCCACCTTTGCTACTAGCTTGATCGGAAAAGCTTCCATATAGTGTTTGAGCTTTTGAGTGACCCAAACCAATGCTGCACATGACTTCTCTAAGACAGAGTAGTTCTTTTCGCCTCCTTGGAATCGGCGACTGACAAAGTAAATGGCGTTCTCCTTTGTGGACTCTCGTTGCTCTTGTGCTAACATAGCCCCTAGGGCTTCATCATTGACAGTGAGATAAAGCAACAGAGGTTTCTCCTTGTGCGGCGGAACTAGAATAGGAGGGCACGTTAAGTAATGCTTCACTTGCTCGAAGGCTTCTTGGCACGCGTCGGTCCATTCTAGAGCCGCATTCTTCTTGAGTAGCTTGAAGATTGGCTCGCACATGGAAGTGAGTTGGTGCACAAACCGACTGATGTATTGTAGTCTGCCCATGAAAACTTTTAATCTCTTTCTGCGTCTTTGGAGGAGGCATGTCAATGATTGCCTTGATTTTGGAGGGGTCTACTTCGATTCCCCTTTTAGTGACCATATAACCAAGAACTTTGCCTCGGATAACCCGAATGTGCACTTTGCAGGGTTGAGCCTCATCTTGTGTTGACGAAGCCTTTCGAAGAACTTGCGGAGATCGATTAGGTGTTGACCATCGGTTCCTTTGGAGTGAATGATCATGTCGTCCACATAGACCTCGATTTCTTTGTGAATCATATCGTGGAACAAGTCTGTCACGGCTCTTTGGTAGGTAGCCCCAGCATTTCTTAACCCAAATGGCATGACTGTGTAGCAAAAGGTACCCCACGGTGTTGTGAAGGCTGTCTTATGTTGATCTTCCTCAGCCATGAGAATCTGATTGTACCCAGCGAACCCATCCACGAATGAGCGACCTCGTAGCAGCAGTGGAGTCGACTAGCATGTCGATATTAGGGAGTGGAAAATCATCCTTTGGGGAAGCTTTGTTTAAATCCCGGAAGTCTACACAAACTCGAACCTTGCCGTTCGCCTTCCTGACTGTCACAATGTTGGCTAACCATGTCGGATACTCGATAACCTTGATGAAACCCACACTGAGGAGCTTCTCAATCTCTTCTTTGACCTGCAGAGACCATTCTGGCTTGATCTTTCTGAGCTTCTGCTTTACTGGCCTGGCATCTTCTCTGATCGGAATCCTGTGCTCCGCTACCTTTCTGTCTAAACCCGGCATGTCTTTGTATGACCATGCGAACACATCCACGAACTCCCGTAGTAATGCAGTCAATCTGTCTCTGTCGTCCTCCCTTGAAGAAGCTTCCAATCTTGGTTTCTTTTGCTCTTCTTCGGTACCCAGATAACAACATGCAATTCTTCGTCAGCCTTTGGACCATTCTCGCCACGACTACGGACTTGTTGAGCAAGTTCATTTAAGTATGTTGTGTTTTCGTGGTCTATTTCATCATAATTTGAATCGTTATTAACTTGTTGTTAAGTTCATTATTAGTTAATCATCATTTATGATGTTTGCAATCTCAGGGTACTCAGAAATATCAAATTTTCATTAGCAAAGAAGGAAACACACGCTCGGCTATGGCCTCCAAATCCTCTTGGGTGAGGGTATTAGAGACACTCTCGGACTCGAAAGTAAGTGTGAGCTGCTCTTCCTTTGTTGCTGTGCGGGGTATGCAACCCATTTCTTGGACTAAGAATTCCTCGGATACCACGGGCCCTTTTGTTGAATACCAATTGTTGATCGGCTCGGAGCTTGGCGGGATCTCAACTGATAGTCTCGTTCATGATGACGGTGTCATGGATGGCGTTAACTTGGCATTCATTCATCATGGCAAGCTCTTCAAACATGGAGGCTAAATCTGTCAGTTCTTCCCCCACGGTGATTTCTGTCTCGGACTCTATAGTCATCTTCCTTCCCCACCATTCACGGGGCGACATGGGAGTTGGTTCCCTTTCGGATTTCTGGATCTCACAATCGGAGAAGATTTCGAGGCCGGGCTTTTTGACACCTTTATTGTTAACCCACGGCTCGGGAAAGATCATGTATGGAACGTCTTCCCCTTGCGGACAAAATAACCATTCAACGTCTTGCGGTAAGGCCTAGATTAGGGACTTCATAACGACGGCCTTCTTTACGAGCTCGGGCCTTTTCGTTCTTGATTGCTTGCTCTTGTTTCAAGTCTTCTTTGGAAGGCTCATACCCCAAACCGAAGGTTTCTTGACAAATGGGACTTGCACGGGATGTAGGATTCCTTGTTGATATTTCCCTAAGCCTAAACCAGGGAAGTAGTCCATATTCCTCATCATGCGGAGGACTTTGTGATTGCTGGGGTCCATGATCCGTTTCCCACTTCTTGTCAATGGCGTTGATTGAGACGCCGGAGAGAGTGGAGTCTGGTAGACCATGCTGAACTTGGTGGACGGGCTCACCTTTTCTGTGGATAGTGATGTTTTCAGCCATACGGTCACTATTTCATCACCATTTCGGATCTTGACACATTGGTGGAGAGTTGACGGTACGGCATTAGCACTATGAATCCATGGTCGACCAACAGTAAGTTGAACGAGGCCGGGATATCAAGCACTTGGAATGGAACGGACATGACCATGCTCCCAAACTCAATGTCTATTTCGATCATACCCATGACTGTACGGGCGGTGCTGTCATAACCTCGGATTACTTGAGTAGAAGGCTTCAAATCAGAATCCTTAAGCCCCAGTATGCCCATGATCTACCAGGCATGAGATTGAGTGCGGAACCACCGTCCACTAAGACTCTTGAGACGGGCCTCCCCTTGCTCGTACCTTGAGGTAAATAGCTTCGTTGTGGTCGGAACCAAACGGTGGAAGGTCCATATCGGCAAAGGTGATGACGTTGCCAAAATGAATGTGACCAATCATTGCCGTGAGGTCCTCGGGAGTAGTATCGGGAGAGACTGATGTATCATCGAGATTGCGGATGACGAGATCTCGGTGTTTCTTCGAGATGCAATGAGGTCCCAAATAGAGATGTTGGCTTGAGTTTTCTTGAGTTGGACAAGTAGAGGATCTTCGGGAGTGTTGTGAGCTTGCGGCCTTTGAGAAGAGGAGCTCGGTGCGGAAGTGGAAGGGTTGCTTGCTATGACTCGACCGGATCGAGTTAGCATGTTGACGTTCCCATCTTGCTTCTTTTTCCTATTCTCTAGTACTTCCCTCAACCTCATCGTAAGTCACTACATAACAAGAATTGTCAAGTTTATCATAACATTGGGGCCCCCATTCACAATTGGGATTGAATGGGTGGTCCCCTCGAGTTCTCCTATCTCTATTACATTGACATGCTCGTCATTAGTCACTACAAATTCTTTTTATCTATGAGATCTTGAATGACATTGCGGAGAACGAAGCAATCCTCGGTGGTGTGGCCACTATATTGGTGGTAGCCACAATATTTGTGGTGAGCATGATTGGGGTGGATCGTCTTGGGTTGGTACCCTTGCACGGGTGTGACTTGACCTTTGCCTTGAGGACCTCGAACACTTCGGTTTGAGTCATGCCTTGGAGAGGCGTGTAGACACGGTCACTTCGGGCTTCTTCCCTTAGGTGGAGGAACCTTTTGTAATTCCCTTGTCAATAGTGACGGCGTTGACCGAGGCCTCTTTTGTGGAGTTGGAAGCGGCCTTGTAGCGGTAAGTAGGAGTGGTCTTCTTAATCTCCTTGAGCAAGTCATCCATGCGTACCCCGCCTCATACATTTGGAGAAGTCGGAGTAGCAAGCCCCACTTAGGTGAGTGCGGAGATCAATCTTGAGACACTTGAGAAATATGTCCATTTGCTTTTTGTGTTTGGCCTCTCAACAATTTCAGGGAGTTTGTCATTCCATCTCCTTGTGAAGTCGATGAAGGACTCATTGTCTCGTTGAGTAGTGTTCTCTAGCTCTTCCTTGTGGGCCGGGAGTGGTGTTGCCTTGGTATTGGTTCTTGAAGGCAAGCATGGCGGAGTCCCAATCAAGACGGACAGTGAGCGGGAGGAGTAGCATACCAATCTTTTGCCGCCCCCTCGGAGTGAGAGGAAAGCATTGAGCCATCACCTTGGTGGAGACCTTCTTTGGAACCATTGCCCAAATATAAGTCTCAATGTGAGCCATAGGACAAGAGTTGCCTTGAATTTGCTTATGTCGGGCATCTTGAACTTATCGGGAAGAGCGGCCATAGTACTCATGAGGATGGATGATTGATAAAGGCTTGTGTCGGAGCCTTTCCCCATGTTGAGCCCATTGAATTTTTGGTCGATGTAGGCCATGATAGAATCCACCATTTTGGGCTCATTGTTCTCGGAACTTGGTTCCCCATTTTCTTGGTGCGGGTGTTGACATAAGGACTCTTGAACAAACCTCGGTCCATTCGGATTCATCGTCATTGTTCTTGTTCTTTCCCTTGGCAAGGTTGGTGAGCTTTTCTTTCATTAGCTCCATTTCGGCCTCGTGGGCCTCCTTTGGCTGTCGAGGTGGGATTGCCAAATGTCATCTTTGCTTTGTGCCTCCTTGTTAAGGGTGGAGACTTGCTCTTGGAGGAGTTGGACCATAGTTGAGAGCTGTTCGAGAGACATGGTGTTGCTGCTGCCGGTCATGGTTGATGTTGGAGCTGTTGGAGTGATCTCTTCACGGACTAACCGATTTGCTGAATCCCGGTAGACTTTGTAAGTACCAATTGAACCTATATTGCAGAAGAGGCCCTTGCAGTCTTGAGTAACACTTGCGGTCCATGAAGAGGCTTAGAACACACAGTTGGGCACACGACTCGAACCACATAAGAAAAGACTCTTTTTTTTTTTTTTTTTTTATAAGTCGGAGGGAATGAATCCCTTTTGGGGTTTCTAAGAAAATAATGGAACGTCACACTAGTATATAGACCATCTCGCGGTCCCATATACTCATCGGATTCCATCGCGCTTGTGAATCCTACATGTATCGGGATTAAACTAAATTAATGTAGTAAAGCATACATGCGGGGACGGATTTTATTTTCGTCCAAAATAACCACTTTGGGGACGGATTTTTATTGCGTCCTTTCAACAAGTTGGCATGTATGATTTGAAGACATTAGTTTAGGGAAATCTCGGTACATGGAAACCGACTTGAGTCACGGAGTGTTAGACCCTAACTAGAATTGTGTGGTTGTGCTCGGCTTGAATATGAGGCTCAAAGGTCACCCCCGGCATGTAGTCTTGAACTACGCCACGGGCTGAGGTTTACCGCTTCGAAAGAGCCAAGGTCTGGTGGAGCTTGAAACTTTCTAGGACGGGCCTCGACGGGTTTGGGGTTGGACTTGTGCGACTCGATAGTGAGCAGTTCATAGGAATATGTGCATGTAGTGTGAGGTCTAACAAGTGACAAAAAAAAATTTATATTTTTTTTTTTTTTGAAAAGAAAGAAAAACACACAAAACACATAAGCACATAAAATTACAACTCCCGAATCACCCGTGTGACCGGTAAATAAAACACAAAATTAAAACAGTCCGAGGGTTCAATTCTGTTCTGATGCAGGCAACTGTGCCCACACCACACTGTTATGCTCAGTCACTGAAACCTGTTTCTGTTCTAGAAACCAACCAGAAGCGTGCGCCTCTGAGTGCTGATGGGGGGACGCGCGCGCATGGCGCAATGCTTAGGGAGGCGCGCGCTTCTGGGGCACACCTGTCAGAATGTCAGACTTTGGACTCAGGGGATTGCCCTGGTCCCATGTTCATATTATAACCCCTGCAGAAGTGATTAGTGCAGAATAACAGAAGAAGAAGATGAAGAACATGAAGAAGTGGCGATTCTGGTTCTTGATGCGGGATGCGCGCGCCTTAGGCTTAAAAGGCCAGACGCGCGCGCCTCCCCCATCAGAAACAGAATGCCCAGAAAAGATGTAGATTTCGATCAGAATGCAAGTTTAACCCTCAATACATCCCCAGCAGAGTCGCCACTGTAGATACCCGGGGGGAACCACGGCTTAGGCTAGAGCGCGTGAGTCATCTAGGATGTCTAACTTGATGTTAGATTTTAGAGTCGCCACCTATGTTTTGAGGAACATAAGAAAAACCTATTGATGTAGCCTAAGTTTGATTACGAAAAACAGAGATTCTTTGTTTTGAGGTTCGGGGTTAGATTACGAGATGGGAAGTACCGAAACACCCATCTCGCCCAACTTAAGTTGGTCTTGCTTGATCAAAATCTACATGATGAAATGTTCTTTTTTCTTCTTTAAGTCATAAAAAGGTTTAAAATAGGATTTGGAATGTAGGAGATAACTCCTTAACAACCTCAATGAGATGAGGTGATCATTAGAGTCATGTCCCAAAATGATTTGGGTGATTGCACATTGATTAGAGTAAAAAAAAGAGAGGAGATGAAGTAGAAAAGAAGGAAAAGATGGACTTTACCTACAATTTGAAGACCTTCAAGTATTGCTTGATGAAATCCTTGGAGAACCTTTAGAAAGTGATTTTGGTAGTAGTTCTTGTAAGTTCAATCTCGGTCCTTGAAAATGGAGGTAAAGAGAGGTTTTTATAGGTGAAAGAGGGGTGTTTTTGGTGCCAAAACTCAGTCAAGAAATCCTTCCCGGCAAAATCCTGTAAATTGGCAAGGGAGAGAATCCTGGCCAGAAATCTGTAACTGACGCCCAGAGGCGCGCGCTTCCTGCTTTGGGGGCGGGAGGCGCGCGCGCCTGGCTCCTCCTGTCGGAGGCGCGCGACTCAGAGAAGGCAATTTTGACAGAATGGACTAGAAAGTCAGCCCTGTCATTCAGTTTAGTCCCTGGACTTAACGAAGTCAGTCAGGAACTTAACGAAGTGACAGAAACTAACGAGAAACACTTAAAATGGGGAGAAACACAAATTCAAATGTGCAATCGGGGTGAGCGGTCCAAGGCGGGGTGTCTACAA